>JAYMTG010000681.1:0-11117 GCA_036897565.1 Pelargonium exstipulatum
GAGCCTTGGCTTAGGCCGCCAGTGGGCCTTCTGCGAGACTTGGGTCTTGGACCAGGGGCTTGAGAACTTGATCGAACCAACGGGCCCCAACGAAGCAGGAGAGAGGAGGTTTTAACAGTAGTAGGGCGGGGGGCTGACTCTCTACGTCTTCTCTGTCCCACCGCAGTTTCGCTCTTTGCTCACTGCATGATCTCACAGTCAGTATTGGCAGAAAACATTGGAGTGTAAGCAACGCACCGTCTTCAGTCCAGATTTGGGTTGTACATGCATTCGCCGTCGCTGCTACTTTCACTATCAGAGATTGAAGTTTTGCCACTTATTGTTTTCCGGTAGTTCCTTAGTTGTTTCTTTAAGTGGTTTGTTTTCCTTTGTTGTAAGTTTTTTTTTTTGCAATTTGTTAGTAGTTTTGATATGTCTTCCCTCAATGGAAGTGGTTGCTATGGTTATTCACGGTTCCATACAGATAGTGAAGTTGACCCGGCTTCTAGGTCACCTATTGTAACATTATATTTAAATAAGATATAATAATATGTGTATTGTTATTTGAAAAAAAAAAACTTAATAAGAAGATTCTAGTTTTGAGATATATGACACTAATCTTTAAACTACAAAAATAGCACTTTATCCAATTATTACTAACTTGTGAAAATAAATATTCATTGTGAGATAGAAATATCATAAATACTAAATATTGCATGATCTAATAGTTTGTGGAGATTCACTTTTAACCCTAAAATAGTACTTTATCCGTTTCAACATTATTATTAATTATATACATACGTAAAAATAACTTAACTTTAATTCACACATATTTTCTTAATTACGTTATAATGAACTTCAAGCTTTTATATTAACAATATTTCATTGAAAACCAACATTATTTTTAATAGAAACACATGCATATTTTGAGACAAATTTTCATAAGTACTTGTCCAAACAAAATTAGTTAATAAATGAGTGCACTAATTAAAAATCAACAACGTTTTCTGCCTTATAATAAGATCGGACTTATATCGCAAATATAAAAAATCGTAATTTCCGTAATTAAAATAACAAAATTGTTAAAAGTGAAATGTGGGCCCCACCTATTTGTAAATTGCTATAAATATAAATAGTTGGCTACCAAAAAGCAGATTTATTTCCTTTGTTTGGACCATAAAAAGAAACATAATTTAGTAGTATTAAATTCTGAATTATATATACATTATGGAGGGAAACAGGAAAAATGGTATTCATAGAGTCAACGTGGAATTGACCATTCCGCCCTTACAAAAAAAAAAAAAAAAAAAACCAAACCGAAACTCCCAATTTTTACTATAAACAAATAAACAATCCCCAAATTTTCTCTCTCCTCTGTTTCTCTCTCTAAAATTCCCTTTTACGTCACTGTTCTTCATCTTCTCCTCCTAAAACCCAAAATCCATCTCAATCCCCTGCGAGCTCCATGGCCGTTTTGCAGAAGCTTTCGACACTCGTACGATGTCGAGGACTCCTAGAATTTCGTGTTCTCTCCTACATTGGTATCGTCCCGTCTCTTGCCTTGTTTTGATCCGATTTTTTCGTTCCTGTGTTTTTATTTATTTTTTATTTTTGTTGGGTTTCAGTAATTTGATTCCTTTGATTCGCTACTGAGAACTGGCTTTCGAGATCTGTTTCTTTGGAGGTGAGTGATGAGTTGTGCGTTTGAGTTTGAGTAGAGAACTGATTGGAGCTGGAGTTTGGTGATTTTTTTTTTTTTTTGGGTTTTGTGTGAGTGATGGTGTTGCGGAATTGGTGTTGGGTTTGGTGGTAGGGTTTTTGGCGAGGTAGTGAGGGAGATGAGAGAGGGTCTGCGATCTGGGGTCGCGAGGGCCAGGCCTGTGACAGAGCAGGTTGCGATTGGCAGTGTTGAGGTGGGGGAGAAAGTGAGTGTTAATCATGATTTGGAGCAGAAAGACATTGATGTGGAAGAAGATAAGGATTTGAATTCGGAGTTAATTGGTCCTGAGGAAGTGGTTGGTTCAGTTGCATCTTTAACGGAAATGGGAGATGGATCTGAAGAGAAACAATGTAGAGAAGATGAGGATTTGGGTGTGTTTAAAAGTACTGGCTTTTCCAGAGATTCGGGGAAAAGAAGCAGGACAAATGAGGCTGGAGGTGATTGTGGTGTGAAGAAATTAAGAAAGAGAGGGGGTGACCGGATAGTTCCCATTTCCAGTCGGGTTTTGAGGTCAAGGTCTTTGGTGAAAAATGAAGACGACAAAGAAGCGGATAAGGAAGATACCGATGGTGACTTGGAGCCGAGTTTAAGCGGAAAGATTGACGAGTGTGAGAAGGAAAGGGTTGAGTTGGATGCTGATGAGATTGATGTATCAGCTGAGAAGTTGAAACACAATCCTGGCATGCCTCCTCAGATTCAGGGGGATGACGAGGTTCCTTGTGAAAAGGCTCCAGAGGAACAAGTGGTGAAACGCAAACGTGGCAGGCCTTTTAAGATAGAGGGGAATAATAAGATTACTAAGGTGAAGCCTCATAAGGTGGGTGAGTTGAAACGCAAACATGGCAGGCCTTTTAAGGTGCTGACTAATGTGAAGCCTCCTAAGGAGGGAGAGTTGAAACGCAAACGTGGCAGACCTTGTAAGGTGCGAGAGAATGATGAGGTTGCTATTGTGGAGCCTCCTAAGGAAGACGTGGTAAAACGCAAACGTGGCAGGCCTTTTAAGGTGCGGGTGAATAATGAGGTTTCTACTGTGGAGCCTCTTAAGGAACAAGTGTATCCATTGGAGCCTGTTCTGGAAGGATCGCATAAGGTGGAGTCTCTGTGTCTAATGGAAGCGCCTGAGGTGGAATGTCGAAGGGAAGTTACGACACCTAAGGTCATGGAAGGGAAATTGCGCGGGATTTTGAAGCGTAAACGTGGTAGACCCCCAAAGTTGAAGGTGGATTCTGATATGGATGAAGTGCCTAAAGGTTCAGGAAAATGTAAAAAGGTTAAGTTTGATGATGGTGAGAGAAAAGGGTTACCAGGGAAGTCCAAAAGGCGTGGCAGACCTCCAAAAGTGCAGACTAGTAATGTGCCTTTGAAGGCAGATCTTAGTAGCAAAGGCACACAGGAAGGATTAACAAAAATCAGAAGGGATGCTAAGTTTGTTAGGGTCATGCGGAAGTTACCAATTAAGAACTCATACTTGAGTAGAAAGCGTAGTGGTAAAAAATTGTATTCAAGGAGGTTTTTGCCTGCCAAGAAAGTTTCCCCAGGAACAAGACAAAAGTTGGCGCATGCAATTATTTCTATGAAACAAAAAGGAGACAAGGGGTTAAAGACCAAACAACAGGAAGGAAATTCTGGGCAGAGTAGATCAGGAGCAAAGCAGTTGGTGAGAGATCGGATAGTTGAAATTCTTTTGAGTGCAGGATGGACAGTTGAGTATAGGCAGAGAATTAGTAAAGACTACCAAGATGCAGTATATCTTAATCCTGAAGGAAAGACTCATTGGTCAGCCACATTGGCTTACAGGCGGTTTCTAGAGCAGTATGAAGCTGATCGGGACAATTCTAGCAGTAGCAAGTCTGACTTCACATTTACTCCCATTCCGCAAGAGGATCTTGCCATGCTTAAAAGAGTAACTATTAAAGGACGGAGGAGCAAATATGGGCAGAGTGGAGACACATCTGATGGAGAAGTTACTGAAGTGAGGAAACACAAAGAGAAAGTTTCTTCTGGTAAGTCACACAAGGAAATGCCCAGAAATCGTAAACGACAAGGATCACAGAGTAAAAGACGATGTGCTCTGCTGGCTCGTAACTCTAAGGAGGGGGTGGAGTCAGACATTGATAGCTACACACCATACGATGGGAAGCGAACTGTGCTTGCTTGGATGATTGATCTGGGTACTGTGCCACTTGATGGAAAAGTGCAGTACATGAATCAGAGAAGAACACACATTAAGCTTCATGGTAGGATTACAATGGATGGCATTCATTGTGAGTGTTGTAGCGAAATCTTCACTATTTCAGAATTTGAGACTCATGCAGGAAGCAAACTCTGTCAGCCTTCGGAAAATATTTACCTGGAGGATGGGTCTTCCCTTCTACAGTGCCAGCTAGACTCATGGAATAAGCAAGAGGAATCTGAACGTAAAGGATTCCATTTAGTAGATGTTGGTGGTGATGATCCTAATGACGATACGTGTGGCATCTGTGGAGATGGTGGTGACTTGATTTGTTGTGATGGTTGTCCATCAACATTCCATCAAAGCTGCTTAGACATACAAGTATGGATTCTTAGCATCATTTCCTATGGTTCTATAGTTTGTTTGTGACTAGATGTTATCATAATCAAGTACTATTTTTCTTTCATTTCACTGTTCTATCCATACTGTAGTGCTGTTGAATCCGCTCACACATGCTCACATACAGTATTTCATTAATTTCTAATGACATGTTTTTGTTTAGATTTCTTTTTCCTTTTTAAGAGTATATTTTTTTGCCATTTGAAAACGCTGCTTGGATTCTTTCATCTTGTGCCATTTATGCCTTGGTTGTTGTTGAGCACAGATTTTACCAATGCTTATGTCAGTAGGAAATTTATATCAATTGACACTTGTCATCACCCTTTATTCATAAAGAAAAGCACCCAGAATTTTATATACGTTTAATTTTATGAATAAACCGCTTTACTACTGTACTGTATACTAGAAGACAGTTGTAGTTAATGTTTACATTTTTTCCACAGAAGTTTCCTTCAGGTGACTGGCATTGTGTGTATTGCTCATGCAAATATTGTGGTATTGTTGGCGGGAAAACATCTCAAGAGGATGATAATGAGGTCACCATCTCTACACTATTGGCATGCCGCATGTGTGAGGAAAAATGTATGGACTCTATCTTGGTTTTGTTCTGCTTGGGTAGCTTTTTATGTGGCTAACACCTACACTCGTTTTTGAATGAATATCTTCAGAGATTGTTCTGATTAGAATTCTCCTATTGTAGATCATCATACATGTATCCAACCAAGGGATGCTACACTTGATAATGCTAGCAGTACATTGTTTTGTGGGAAGAATTGCCAAGAGGTATCATTTAAGTAGTCTATTGGCGCAACTTTGATGGTTTAATTTTGTGCTGCATTGTTAATAGTGTAGGGTCAGAATCAATGAATCTAGTAAGTAGAAACCGTTGTAGAACTTGTGTGGATTTTGATTCTTTTTTCGTCAAGTTTTTCCTTGTAATGCTTTATTTAGATTCTGTCTGTAATCTTAAGAATTTTAGATCTTGTAGAATTCAGAAGTATATTAGTGCATACATGCATAAAACTGAAGATTTAGTGAAGACTGGAACCTTTTGTTTCGTTTCTTAATTGGTGACTGGATAGGAAACTATTGAGTTTAACTTTCATATGTTCTGGTCAAAGGAGAACTCCAAAAAATGGCTAAAAAATGAAGAGATAAAAGGACCGGAATGACTTTGGAGTGGCTGTAGGACAAATGATTTATTATATTCTAATTAGTTTATATATTTATCTCCATCTATGTGGTCAATGATAAGAACAAGGTTTTTGTGTTCATGGAACGAAAAATGAAAATAGTCGTTTTTAGTCTAGAATTTCTCCATTTATACAAAAAAAGGATTAGATACATGCAAGGAAACTAATAGAAAAATCAAATGATTTAAATCAGAATCATAAAGCAGAGAATGATGATTAAAAAGGCAATGCATTTAGTTATTTGCTTAAGACAAGATACATGGTCAGAAATTTTGGTGTGGGTTTAAGAATTCAATATGTTTTTTATTTGTCCACTGTGCCAAAGCCAATGTTTATTGTGGACAATATAGCAAGAGAAATTTCTACACTCTTTGGTAAAAGTGTTCATATATGCTTTTGTAGTAAAAACTAGTCATAACTGTTTAGATAACTGCAGTGGATCACGATACACACCCTTCATATCTTTTTCCTTTAATATATATAATATTTTTGTTTCAGTTATTTGAGAGACTAAAGATGCTTCTTGGCGTTAAACATGAACTGGAAGATGGATTTTCCTGGACACTTGTTCGACGCTATGATATTATATCTGATATATCTGAAAGTGGAATGTATCGAATGATTGAGTGCAATTCCAAGCTAGCTGTTGCTTTATCCGTTATGAATGAATGCTTTTTGCCTATTGTTGACCATAGAAGCGGTGTTAATTTGATTCGCAACATTCTCTATAATTCTGGGTAAGCATTCTTTGGCTCTTTTTGTTTTAAGTGGCTCTTTATATGACTAACACGAATCTTTCTCTCATTAGTTGAGTTTGGGCACTCTTTATTACTGTAAGTTTGTGTTTACATGACATGTTGAATTGGAAGGCATGTGCTACATATGTGAAGTTGATGTTCAATGATTTTTTTTTTGTCTTAATTTTTTTTTTTATTTCTTCTTATTTGCAGGTCAAATTTCCATCGGCTAAATTATAGTGGTTTTGTGACTGCAATTCTAGAGAGGGATGATGAAATCATCTCTGCAGCATCCATTAGGTATACGTCTAAGTATACTTCTATCTCTGCATTGCTTTTGACAGTGCTTAATGCTTGTCTGTGTTCAGTAAAGAAAATATATAGAGATGAGATATTGTAAGATGAGTTTACGCTTGCGTTTGGAATAGGTATCATATTTTTATGCTCGTTTTTTTGTTCTGGCCATTTGTGTATATAATTAAAACCTATTTTTGTGTACTATGGAAGCAATTTAGTCCTGCGTGTTTATTGAAACTTCCACTCTTGCTGGATATTATTGCCAGGTTGAATGGGAACAAATATAGGTGTAACTTTGTTTATAATTGCATCTTTTAATAATTTTTTATTATAGGATTTTTAGAGCTTTTTTGACATGCATTCTCTTACACTACATCCAATGTAAAGGCTGTTTGGTAGCCTCACCATTATATTTGTCTTGTGTCTTTCTATTCTTCTTTTGACTTACAAAATACTTAAGGCGCCCAGATCGCCCCCAACACCACCACTAACAGTGTCATTGCTATTTTTACCTCCACTGCCAGTGCCTTGAGGTGCCATCTTTACATCCCCAGTTACCACCACCTCAAAGCCCGACTTACTAGTTTCCTTTCTTGTAATCAGATTCTTGAACCATTACCCTTGGTTTCCAACATTTATTTCATAGAATTTAAATATTACTAGCTTAATGAAGGAAAAACAAAATAAAACAAGTTGTTTGTTTGTATTTTTTTTTTTGAAGTTTTTCATGACCCTAAGGAACTTGGGATATTTCAGGTTTAGAATAATTATAGTAAAGCAGTTGCTTGGAATAGGAGCCTCATTTTCTTAAAGTCGATACTATTGTCTGGCACGATTTTCTTGAAAGTACTCTTTGCAAAATATTCGTTGATTGGTTGCTTCTTATGCTGTTAGCTGAATGATTGAATTGTGGTCGCAAGAATATCGACAAATGGTATTAATTGCGAACTACTCTCTAATTTTCATTATGACCACCTATCTCTAGCTCATTATTCGTGCTCTCGTTGACTTTTTCACAAAGATTTATGCTAGTTTTGTTAACGTCTGCCGATACTATTGCCTGGCACAATTTTCTTGAAAGTACTCTTTGCAAAATATTCGTTGATCGGTTGCTTCTTATGCGGTTAGCTGAATAATTGAATTGTGGTCGCAAGAATATTGACAAATGGTATTAATTGCGAACTACTCTCTAATTTTCAATATGACTACCTATCTCTTGCTCATTATTCGTGCTCTCGTTGACTTTTTCACAAAGATTTATGATAGTTTTGTTAACATCTGGCTTTCCCTCTTTACCCTTGTTGTAATAACTATTTAAATAAATACTAACTATGGATGGCGTATAATCAAATAAGGAAAGTGGGTATTTATTGTGAGAGATCCATTTTTAGAATATTGAATATGTAAGATGGAATTGAAGGAGTAATATATAAAAGGTGTTTTTATATAATTGTTTTTACTTAATATTTCTTCCTGCTCGGATCTTTGTTTTAGTGGAAGGAACTATAGACAGTTGCAACAAGTGTGTCTTCATCTAATGTTTGGCAGGGTTTATGCGAGCCTAAATTTGTTAGTGGAGTTCCTCTGATGTATTCATGTGTCAAATTGTAGTTTATTTTTTCTATCCACCATTTGCGCTGTATGAAATTAGCATATATAGTTTCATGGGTACTTATTGAATTACTACTACTTGCGTATAGGAAATGTGCATAAAACGTACAATTAGTTATCTACTAAATTTGTGCTCTTTTATGCGAGCCTAGTTCATTTTTCTCTCCACCATGTTCGCTGTACAAAACGACTTTTATATAGTTTCTTGGTATAATATCACATGTGCATTAAACGTTACGTTTAGTTATCTACTTAATATGTGTGCCCTTTTTATGTGATATTTTCCTCTCCACCATCTTCGCTGTATGAAATGACTTTATATAGTTGCATGATAACTTATTCGATTTCTACTACTGTCCAATAGGAATATGCATTAAACGTTATAATTGGTTATCTACTTATTGTGCTATTTTTATTTGTCTGTAAATTAAAACAATGGTTGGATAATAGCAGTGTGGAGAACAGAGTCGATTGTCCTTTTGGTGTGGTGCATATCCATGTCTGTTGGTAACATTATTTTCTATTGGTGAATAGGATCCACGGTAACCACTTGGCAGAGATGCCATTCATTGGGACTCGCCATCTGTTTAGACGTCAAGGGATGTGCCGCCGGCTCCTCACTGCCATTGAATCTGTGAGTTATCAAATTTGTTCTGCATGTAGTGCCATCTTTTTCCTCTCATCTTCAGCAATTGGGTCTGCCTGCAGTTATATTTTTTTTTATAGATGTTAGTATATATCTTCATTTCGAGTACTGGTGAACTTGGGAAGTTTCACTATGAAGGTGTTGTTGAGAGCTATTTAATTGCCATATTATAGGGTAGTCTTTTGGATAATCTCTTAGTCGTGTTTTGTTGTAAGTTAGTACCTTTTAACTGTCTGGAAGAATGGATGAGCACTCAGGCTCTCTTCTAGTGTCGACTTGTTGGATTTAGAATGGCTGTTTCAGCATGAGGCATATATTAGTGTTGATTTTGCTTTTTGTTCGAGTTGTATTTTTGACCTTGCCATTTCTTTTTATCCTCACTGTTTGCAATTTTACTTGTAGGCTCTTTGCTCTCTCCATGTTGAAAAGTTGGTCATTCCTGCCATCTCTGAACTTACGCAGACATGGACTTCGGTATTTGGTTTCAGCCCCCTTGAATCATCAAGCAGGAAAAAAATGAGGAACATGAATTTGCTGGTGTTCCCTGGTGTAGCAATGTTGCAGAAACCAATATTGAATCGTCCTAAAGAAGTAATTTCGTCTGCAGGTAGGGTAATGGTTCAACTGATAAACTAAAAGTAGCAAAAGTTGCATTTGGTGTCTAAATTGCTAGTATTGCAAGTTTGCAACCATCAGTTAGAATGAAGTCCAATAGGTTTGTCAACCACTCAATCTGTTCCCGTAATAGTTGCTGAGTATCAGGCTGATTAAAATATCAGGATCTATCCTATCCCATTGTTGCGGTCAAAAGTGGCCTGTTTCCTTGTATTTATGGAGCGGGATGAAACTCATCTCAAATAATTCTAGTAGAGCTAGTTTTGTTTTATTGCCATTTGAACCAGCATCATTGAGTTGTGTATCTTCATGTATGTCTTGTCACTCGACAATCTCACTTGTATCTCTCTGGTTTAACACTATGTACGCTCATGTAGGTTTGGAGGTTCTTAATCTTGGAAAGGAGAACGTGATTACAAATTGTTCAGAAAATGATTCTGATGTGAGATGTTCTGCTGAGCCCGATTCTAACATTTTCAGTGGAGGTGCTTCCCCTTGTGGGCATAAGATAAATGGTGAATTAGATACTAACGAGCCCCTTTCACAGCTTCCCGTTTGTTCAATGAACGATGCATCTAGTATGACATGTGAAGCCATCAATATCATTGAATGTCCGGGTGCTAGTCACAATAATACTGAAGGGGCTAATGAACCCTCTCATGTACATGCTCCTGGCATGGGTACAATTGAATTGGATTCCCAATTGAACAATCAGAGTATATGTGAGCAGAAAAGTCGCATCGGGTCTGAAGCTGCCACTTATGCATCTGGGGAAGGTGCTGAAAGTGTTTCTTGTGAAGCGACCAAATGTAATACTAAAAACAACCCGAACCAGAGACCTGTTCATGTATCTGAGGGGATTTCTTTGGATACTGTCACTGAAGATCAGCCGATTGTGGATAGCTGTTATGAACGGAAAGCATCCGTTGATGATGGTTGTGAAGACCCAAAAGAAGCACCTGGTAATAGTGATGACCTGAAAGTAGCAGCTACTCAGCTTGAGACTGATTCAAATTCTATTCAGCAACGGGCAAATACCAATTCTTCAGAGCAATCTGAGTCAGAGTCTCAACCTGAGCAGAAAAGTGCAGCACTGGGAAACACCGAAACTCTGTGTAGTTCAAGCTCTGGTTCTGGCGTAGCTCTTCCCTGTTAACATTAGTCGCAGTTGATTTGTAGACAAAGTGTCTGTCCTCATACATTTTGAATAATTAAACTGAAGACAATCTGATCCGTTTGGGCAATTGATTTTGGGGTATAAGCCTAGGGCTGTGCATCACAAACCGAAAAACCAAACTAAAAACCGACCGCACCGAGCCGAAACCGCATTTGCACCACATGTGATGCAATTTTTAACGGTTTCGAAACTTTATGAACAGAAGAGATCGGTTCGGTTTGCGGTTTACTCCTTTCAAACCTCGGTTAAAACTGAACCGACCGAGTGTAATATCTAAGGCCGGTAGATTAAGGCCTTGTTTGGTAAAAATTTTGGTAGCTAGAAGTTGCTGCCAAATCAGCAAAACTTCCAGCATTAGTTTGAACGTTGTTTAGCAAAAAAAAAAAAAAGAATCACAGCTTCCAACAAAACAGGGTCTGTGTAGCTGGAAGCTATGATTTTTCCACAACTAAGAAATAGCAGCTGCAACAACAAAAGAAAGACCATGTTTCCCTCCAACTTCATTTCACTTCCATGTAGTTTTAATGAAAATTAAATGTAAGATTTTTACGAACTAGAAATTCTTTTGTA
>JAYMTG010000682.1:0-11117 GCA_036897565.1 Pelargonium exstipulatum
CAGGCTTGCTCCGTACTTTGGTTAACCATCCTCGTTTCTCATCCATACTGGTATTACTATTATATTACTTACTACTAATATTTTTCTTGTCTCTCATACTCCTCCATTTTCAAATATTACTTATAAGAGAGCGTTCAAAATCTTAGATATAATTTATTGGTTGGGGTTTTAAATAAGATATATGGATTCGGACAAACGCTCCGTGTTCAATTGATGAGCTATCATTACCTATTGACGTAAATTAATAAATTAATACTCTCATCCTATAAACTTTAATTATGTCCACTTAATAAATTTGTATGAGTTGAGTGATTCATTATATGTGTTTAAAACTCGTTGACACTCAACTTCTTTGTTTTATTATTGACCGTAAAATGAGTTACTTGTACTCATTTAGGTATGCTAACTAATTACATTTAAATTAATTAATATATTCGGTTTTTCAGTACCTCAATTTCACATGAAAAAGATAATTTCTATATGTAAATCTTTTTAAATACTTTTAATATATCCTATGTTCCAAGTTAAATAATTAGTTTGATATCCAAAAAAAATTCTCTTCCTTAGACCAAATGAAGCCCGAACATATATATTTCACTCAATATAATTCATATATTATGAAGAATTACGTTGGAATATATACCTTCTAAGCTTCTTATAATAAAGACAAAACTAAGATATCGTTTGTCACTCAAAATTTGAAAGAAAAATGACAATTCAAACAAAGTAGCATTAAAAAAACAAAGTAATTTTTCTACATTAGAAAATTATACAAAATCACACAAGTAAAAAAGATAATCATTGATCTTGTATAGTAGACAATTATTTGAAGAAGATTGAAAATTGGCAACGTGTTATTCGAAGAGTCTAGTCCATCCAAATTCATTCCGGTTTGGGACATGAATATAAAAGCTCTCGGCCTCATGTTTCGTATCCTATAAATATATTTGGCTACCCATTCATTATTGTGTGGATGCTATTTAAGTTTGATCCAACCACGCTAACCGTTCCTATTTATGATATCATTTAGTCTTCATGCACACTCATCTCTCCAGTCTCCACCTATCTTTTTTTTTCATGTGTAAACCACGAGCTTTCTGAGATGATGCGTAAAATTGCGGTTGTCACTTTTAAACTGTTTTACCACACTCAAACCAATTCGTATACGAATGTAAGTCTCAATTAAAGCTCAATCTTCTCTCTAGTAGTGTGTTGAGCGGAGATAAAACGTAAACGCTCATCCCACTGACGCAACCTATGTTGTCAACTACGCCACAATTCTTGAGTGTCTCCACCTATCTTCTTATATCATTAATTTTATTTTATAAAATCATAATTAAAGAAAAATGTCTTCCTCATCATTAGTAATTTAATTCATTTTCATTATTCATGGTCAATATAATCAAAATTGAAAGTGAAAATAATGGTAAAACAATAATTTTGTACGCGGACAAAGTTAGTTAAATTTTGTCAAATTTAACTAACTACAACATTATAATGACATATGATAGCTAAATATTGTAAAGTGGAACATGGGAAAGTAAAGTGTAAGAGAATATAATATAGGAATTAAATATTTTGAAGTGAAACTCAAGATTATAAAATGTAAAAGAACTATAATGATAGTTAAGCATTTTGAAGTAAACAAAAAAAAAAAAAATTTGGGTACTAAAATGTAAAAGATAGGGTATACATTAGTTCATAATTACCCCCCTCAATTGTATATGTAATTAGTTTGACCAATATGAAAATGTAAATAATAAAAAATACTATTAAAGTCGAATGATATTAGTCAATTTTTTGAAAATCTATATAAAGACATTATGCACATTCAATATGAAGAACTAAAGGTGTAAAATCATGTGACTTCTTCACTACTTAGAAACATACATGAGATTTTAACATCTAACCTATTGCAAGCACATAATTTCCCATGGAATTTTTAAATCACACTTGAGTTCTATATTCTTTCTTGAGATTTTTCTTTTAATTTACAGAAATGTTTATTTCTTTTTTTTTCTTTTTTTCTTTTTTTTTGCTAAAATTTCAATAAACATGAGTCCAGCAACATGACATATAAATGAAAATGATGAAAAAACATTAGATATTGTTAATTTGGTACCAAAACAAAGCAAGCCACATCCTTATTTTTTTTCACTTTTTAATTGTTTTGGATGTGTTTTTTTTTATTATCAGCAATAAGTACTTTATTCATGTAAAATAAATTACAAGAGCAAGCACAAAAGGCCTCAGGCCTGAGAAAAGAGCAACAAGCTCAAACTGAAAATACCGAACAACATTTATGATAAGTGAGACTATGTGAGACCCGAGACAAAATAGGAAAAAGACAAATGAGGTTCCCTATGCTATTAATACATTGAATAACCAATGGAGAAATCGAGGTGCATAGTTGGAAGCTGAAGAGTCAATCGGGTTAACCGGAGTGATGCCGGAAGACTACCGGTGTGGGTGATGCCGGAGATGAGCAAACTGATAACTGAGCCAGCGATGACAGAACGAAGTGGGTCAGGTCCATGATGGTGAGTGAGCCCCCGGAGGTAGTTCCCGGCGATGGATAACACAGAGCCGACGATGATTATGGCTGTTGGATTGAGAATAGGGTTGAGTGAGAGATTACCGGAGGTGTTCGACGACAAAACTCAAGGGTAGTGAGCGACTGGACATCACGGAAAATGCCGATGACTTTTCGGCTGGACATCAGGGATGACGCCGATGACTTATCGACTGGATGTTGCAAACGACGCAAAAGAGGTGGTGATGCAGGCTAGATATAAGATATAAACAGTAAATAGGAGCAAGATCTAATCTATTACCAACATTCATCAAATTTTTATTTTATGTATAACAGCAACTCTTTTAGACTATCAAGATTGTTTGACTACATATATATCCTGTTTTTAGTTTTTACTTCTTCTCCCATACACAGTAATCATTTCCAGAGGTAGCAACCTGGAAGTTTGAGGGAACAAGGCTTCCCAGATCCATCTTTGGTCCGATCTTCATTATGATCTTCTCGTCTATTTTCGCCATATAAAGATCCGCATCAGATGCTAATATATTGGCACTGCTGCTTGATCCAATTCCATACTTATTCCTGATTGCAGCCAATTTGCTAATCTGCTCTTTTAGACCCCAGTCAAACAAGTGATCATAAAACTGTTGAAAACAAAATTTAATCAGTACCATATCTATATGTATGAATTTTGTAAATTTCAGAAAGCAAAAGAAAAAATGTACATACTATGGATGGAGTTCCGGGATGGGTGAGAATGTAAGCATATCCTAGCATGACTTTATCAGATGGGAATGGCCAGAGCTTCTGAGTAGAGCCTGTGTCATGATTGTCTATGAAAGTCACAGCATTTTGCGGCATAAGTCCGATCATCCCCGGGGGCTTCCCGCTCGGGTCCTTCAACCTCCACAGCTCTCCTTGCACTGCAGCCTGGAGAATCCCCTTTGTAGTGAAATCAAAGGCGGTGACAGCGCCACCAGCAGCCCGAACCCAATCAGCCAGTGCTCCCCTATGACCATCTTGGTTGTAGTCCGGTTTTCCATCCTGGCCATACGACAGAGAATCCCATTTCTCGCCAACAGCAAACTCTGGCTTGGTTTGTTCCATGTAGATTTTAGTAATGCTGGGGGCATACCCCTTGACAAAGTCGAAGCGCCATCCATCAAACCCGATTTCAGTCTTCAGCCAGTTCATCCAATCTGACAGCTCCTTTTGCACCCTCGGGTTGAGATGGTCGATGTCTGGCGCACCTCCAAAATCTCCTCCAGTGTCCGGGTTCCCGGTGCCATCAGAATAGGCTTTGTCATCTTTGCAAATGAAGGAAGGTCCCCAGTCTAGTCGCTCGTCTGGGGTTCCACCTTCGAAGATGCACCATATTCCTCTACCATCCTGCTTCTCTGCTGTCCTGTGGTTTATCACTATGTCAGCAACTGCTTTGATTCCCTTCCCGTGTAGAGCTGCAATGAGTGACTTGAGTTCGTCCTGAGACCCGTACTTGGATGCACTCAGATCATACAGCCTGCCCGGCATGTATCCTGCAGGAAGGAGCAGAGGCATGAGATCAATACGGTATTAATCAAATGGAGATCAACAAAAAAAGGTTCGTACCTTGGGGCGCAACGGACTGAGAAGGAGGAGGAAGCCAGACATGAGTGATTCCGGCACTGACCAAATCAGGAATGGAGTTCTTGAGTGAGTTGTACAATCCACCAGCTTTGTTACATGATTCCCAATTGAACCCCTATCGCATATCATCATAAATGTGTCAAGAATCAAGAATCAAGAATCAAGAATCAAGAATCAAGATCAGTTGCTTACCTGAAACAACAAGGCAGGAGCAGAGAAGGAGGGCAAGAGAGAGAAGCAGAGACAGAGGAAAGAGAGTGTAGCTAGAGAACCCATTGCGTTTTGCTGGATAATTAAGATAGAAAATTCTGCAACTCTTTTATAGGCACCTTTTCTTCTGGGTTAGAGAAAATCAGAAGTAGCCAGGAAAAGAGGTTAAGTGTGAAAGTTATGATGATAAGAGTCTCTAAATTTCCACCAGGAAATTAAATGATTGTGCTTATTTCAGTACTAGACAAAGAGCCTAATTCTCTAGCACAATCAATGGAACTGGAAAAAAATGGGTCAAGCTTTCATATTTGAGCACAAATAGTCATGGGACTGACTCTTCCACCTTTCTTTCGGACCAAACCATGGGGCATAAATGAGACTTTCTTTTCCTTTCTTAAAGATGAAGTGGTAGAAAGAATCCAAATGTCAGTTCTATCCTTCCAGGAAATTGTCTCGATTTGTGATTTTCACTTCCGAATATCTCACTGATTATATAAACTGTAACGGAAAATCTTATTAATCATATAATCTTGAGCCATTCACTTTGAGTTTGATCTAAGAATCATCTCAGTCATATATGCAATTTTGTCCAAAAAAAACTCAAGGGCATGGATTCAACATTATCCATATCCCTTCTTGGAAATATCAGCAATGCAAAACCCGGAAGCCAAAGACATCATAGGTCCGTATCAGATTATATAACTTCCTGTTGTCTAGCCTAAAACAAAAACAAAAACAAAAACTATGGTAAAAAAACATGACATCACCCATAAAAATATATATATTTGGTTAATAAC
This sequence comes from Pelargonium exstipulatum, assembly GCA_036897565.1. Classification (NCBI taxonomy): domain Eukaryota; kingdom Viridiplantae; phylum Streptophyta; class Magnoliopsida; order Geraniales; family Geraniaceae; genus Pelargonium; species Pelargonium exstipulatum. The sequence continues at coordinate 5,167 of JAYMTG010000682.1, forward strand.
AAACTGATAAGCTTCAGAATGAATTGGAGCAGTACCTGAACTGTGCCTACAGCCTACCCGAAGCTGAAAGAGTGAAGGAAGCTAATGGGAAACGAGAAGTGCAGATATCGTGCAAGGCAAGATGCTTGTAATAATTTAAATGTCACTCCATCTATTCTCTAACTGTGCATCGGAGACGCCTGTCCTGAAAATTCCATGTCCAAACAAATACAAAAGCTTATCTCCTAATTTATAGTAATCAATCATATGAAATCAAACAAACTTATCTTAAGTTATGCTTTTAGTTTGATACTGACGGGTAAATATGAACATAAAAATTGTATGTCCCATGTAATAAGTGATATATACAAAAAGCCGAAACAGTAGGAGATTGTGTCAACACATTTGTAACAAATTGTCTATGTTAGTATAATGGCTGAGTAGTTTTGTATGAATTATACAAATTTAACAAGCTCAAAATGCTGGGAATTGAGAGTACCAAATACGAGCTGGTTTGGCATGACAACAGCCCAGTTATTGACACACTTACGTTGGCAACACTTAACAAACCTTGTCTGAGAAGTAAGGATCATATATGAGAAACGAAAAACAGAACACGGCTCTTAAGAAGATCAACTTTATTAGAAGAGAATGAGTGTGCACAACTTTAGCTTAATCTAGGAAGAGCCTTCTCAACTAACAACTTCCTAATTCATAAATACAACCACAAATACTGGTTGACATCTTGTAGTTTTCTAATACAAGCTAACATTTCAGCCTAATCATTCTTTGCAGGGCTCCTTCAAAGCAAGTAAAGCTCCGGGGATAGCTGCTCACATCTTTGAAGGCTTTGGGAATATGTCGGGCGTAAATTTCTGAGCTGCACTCAAACTTCCCTTAATTTTCATTGCACCCCTGCATCCATTCAATCATTGCAAACGAAATTTACAAACGAACATATTGTAACACAAATAAACATATACAACAAGCGTCCAAGGTTTCACCTCATGAAAGCAATCTGGGGATTCATCTTCCCAGTTGCAACCTTGAGAAAATCATCATCTTTGAAGGAAAAGGTGGCATCAGGCTTTCCTCCTTCGTACGTCCCTAAATACAAAAAAGAAAATGTTGATCAAAAGATCACGGCAAACACAATACTGAAGTAACCATTCTATCCCAGCTGTGTTAGTAATCTTATTGCAACACAAGCAATAACAAAGGAATATCCTCCATCCTAACCCCACAACATTGTCCTTTCGAAAGTTGAAAGGGAATAGATAGACAACTTTTTGGCAACAAAAGACAATTATGAATGACATAAAATAGACAAAAAGCAAACATATCATACCATTTTTCTTTTGCAGCTAAATTAAGCTATTGCATCAAGAAAAAGTCCAGAAACACTAAAAAAAATGAAACATTTGTTTTCTCCATCATTTTATGGCCATAGATTACAACTAACTTTCTTAACTTGTTCCTTTTTCATCAACCAACTTTTATGATTGAATTCATCAGATAATAAGAAAACAAAAAATTGCCTACTAAAAACAGTATCAAATCAAATTAGACCAGAAAATCAGAAGCCCTAACCTTTCTTCACCTCCCCTTTCTTAAGATCAACAATATAAGTCACCTCATCGAATCCAAGTTTCTGCTCTCCAACAGTCAAAATAAAAACAATTAAGTTCATAAATATTTAATAACGCTTGATCGAATGATTTATTTGAATACAAATTAAATACCTTAGGAGCGATGTTGATCTGATAAACGAGGCCAATTTTCTTGACGATTTCTTTTCCAGCATCGGTAGATAGATGGAGCTTCATCTGTTCCATCAAGGCGTCGGACTTGAGTTGAGTGGTGGCCATCGCTGTACTGTCACGGCGGTGCTAGCTAAAATGCGCAGCTGCGTACTATACAAGATATATACGAGGCGCAACGCAGCTCTTTATCATTTTTTTCTGGAACGGTGGATTGGGATCGGATGAGGGAAGGTACACGCATCCCAACTACTTCAATTCTTAAGTGGGACCCAAAAGAAGAAGACGTGGTTTCCAATCTTCCTTAATAAATGCGTCGTATTGGGCCTTTTATTAGGCCCAAGATGATGGTGAGCCCATTTACAGTGGAATTGGTACAGCAGAACAGAGCAGAGCTGAGAGAAGTGGATATGGTAGTGTAGTCGTGTCTGTTTGTGATTGGAAGCATAGGTTTTTTGATGCGCTAGCTAACAAGGAACGAAACGAGCCAACGGCTTGTTTCAACTGCCGGAAAGTGGCTGCTTGCAAGGTAAGCGCCTCTGATCACTCATTTCGATTCTCATACTGTGAAGTTGAATCTAAATCCTGTTTGTTTTACAATTACATCTTTGCTTTATTTTTGCAATGGCCGGCTAGATTGTTGCTTTTGCTGTCCATCTCGAGAAATGATGCTTGAATTTACATTCACAAGTTAAAATTGATGAACACTTTTGTTGAGATTAGCTACTAGTTTTGTCATTGCTACAGACTTGAGTCATGTATGGATGATGTATTATTTTAGGTTGCCAGTTGCAATTCATGTGTTGTTGGGTATAGAATCTCTGGGTGTTGATGGTGCTGTTGAGTATAGAGGAGGATTTGATTTCCTTGGAATTTCATGTACTTTTAGGAAACATTTCACTCTTGGCGGGTTTTCGTAGAAATGGAATTGTGAAGTGGTGTTGTTGTTATCTTTGGGATCTTATTCAAATCTTGTGTTAATATTGGGGAAAAATATTACATTTACCAATTTTCCTCTTGTTCAAACCCATGTGTATGTAATGTTTTCATATTGGCATTGAGTTAGAATAGTAAACAAGTTGTAGTTTTCGTTACGTTATGTTTTTTTTTTCCTGTCACGCAAATTCAATGTCAGGAACACAGAGAATTCAGTTAAGTGAATAGTTAGCTTAAAAAGTTTAGGAGCACCCTCATTGAACATGATATCTCTGTTGCGTCACATTTGGTGTATTTCTTTCTTGTTTCTTTCATTGCATACTATATGGACCCTTCCAGGATCTTTAAGACTTTGTTGACACATTTATATATTTTTCATTACGATCCAAAATTCCTAATACATGTTATTGTTCATCATGGTGATCATTTCTCAGCTAATAGGATGAGATGAATTAAAGTGCAAAGAACATTTGGAAGATCAGTCATTCAAGGTTGAAAGTTTAGAACCAAAATATTTTACTTTAAGTTTAAGCAGTTGCAGATTGGCAGATTGCTGCCTTGAAAAGTTTTCCATATGTTGCCATGCAAACGGCATGTATTTCCAGTTGCAAGGTCTCTTTCAGTTTCAGAAAGATCTCACATGGTGGACATGATTCTTGAGTTTCCATTATGGTTCCCAGCTTGCAGAAATACTGTTAAATTACACCCTATGAAGGCAAAATATTCGACATCTCCCACTGGAATTGTCAGTTTGGACTTTTTGAAAATTAAGAATTCATTTCAACCTGGAAGAACCAAATGCCTTGCTAATGGAACTCAGGGAGAAGTATCTGATGAAGAAGACGAACTCTGTCCTGTGGACTGTGTTAGAGAATTTAAGACTGATGAGGAATTCTTGAAAATACTTGAGAAGTCCAAGGAAACAGGTGCTTTAGTTGTGGTGGATTTTTATCGTACTTCTTGTGGAAGCTGTAAGTATATAGCGCAAGGATTTGCAAAATTATGCAAGGGATCCGGTGATCAAGGAGCTCCAGTTATTTTCTTTAAGCATAATGTGAGTATTTCTATACACCAAGCTCCTCTAGATTTCAAAGATTACACGTGTTTCTCTGCGATCGACTAATAACCTTATGAAGAAGTAATTGTCTGCTAACAAAGTAACACTAATTGATGGTCCAAAAAATAGCAGTGATTAAGTGCTAGTATTTCCATTACCAGTAGGAAGGAGATAAGGAAAAAGTTAAAGATAAAATGCTACCCCCTATAGGAGCGGACCTGAACCTAACCTGACTATGTACACAATGCTGTAATGTAAATAGGGGAAATAATGATCCAATAGTTTCTCTGAGTTGTGCAATAAATTGCCTAAAAAAAGAGGCAGGGTCACGGCATGCCTCGGTTAGTCAGGAAGTACGTAGTTGAACGTAAAGTTCTCTTGCAGAAAATTATTAGTATTGGGGTTTAATCTGAGCATGAACTCATGAGATAATATGGATCTTATTGTGCTACTCACTGCAGGTAATTGATGAGTATGAAGAAGAATCAGAGGTTGCCGATAGGCTTAGAATCAGGGTAAATTCTTCTGCGGCATGCTTTTGTCTATTATTATTGATTTACATCAATGTTCTAGATTTCATTTATTTATTTTGAGTATCAAAGCTGGTAAAGTGTCATTGATAATGTCGGTTTCCTGATTGTTATTTGAGTCCGAGAACATTTGAACAATTTGAACAAATGCAGGCAGTGCCTCTCTTCCACTTCTACAAAGATGGGGTTCTATTGGAATCATTTGCAACCAGAGACAAGGCGAGGATTGATGCAGCCATTCACAAGTACACATCTACTTCTCCTTAATTAATCCGAGGATGCTTAAGCTAGTCTGTTTGGTTCCTCAGACTTGGCTTTACATAATATAATAATGGAGGCAGATATATATTATCAAGTGAAGCCTCACAGAAACCCATATATGTAATATGAAAATTGCTGTAGAGTCAGTCTGGTAAACATTTGTTAGTTACAAACAAAGAGTGTATCTGGTTTTCATGCAGTATCCAACTGTGTCCATCATTTGTCTTATAGCAATGTAAACTTTACAATTGATTTGGACATATTTTGATATCTTAATCAATGCCATAGCTAGCTTCTTTTTGCATAGTTACATAGATGCTCCCAGAAGATGTACAACAAAAGTCAATAATTCCAGCCACAGCCACCAAGGTAACAACCAAATTGGGCTCCAATCTTCTTTCTTGAGTCATTGATGAAGTCATGAAACATCTAGATGTGTTCGGAACTTTCTTTCAGTCTTCATCAATCTTTCCCCGTACCCAGGCAATGTGAACCACTAAAGTAAATATACGTTTTAGTTCACGACTTTGAAAACAAGGAAGATAAAACTTGTCAAACACAGCGCGTTGTAGTTGATGAGATATAATTATTTCTCTTTTATGTTTCAAAACCGATAAAGATGGTAGAGAATAAGAGAGGGACATTATGAAAAGAAAAAAAGAGAGACGATTTTGATTGATAACTAGAAAATTTAATATCAATGTTAGCATGAAGAACAAGAGCTATTATATTCTTGGTTTGGCATCTACTGCTAAAATTTGGTAGTAAAATTAGATTTCCCAAAATCTGGCTGGAAGTCCATTCAATGGCACTGGAAATGGGCTGTACTGAATCCCAGTTTGAGATCCTACCACCTCCCACCTGCAAATTAAACACATTTCTGAATTTATATTTGTTCTTTGTGATCATACTGCAAACATTTTTGATAACTGAGCGTAGCAACTAAGGCTCGAATCTGAAACCTCAGAGAAAATCCAAAGTTTTAACCATGTGACCCAACATGTTGGTCAATATAAGTTAATCAAGTAATCCAAACCTAATGGTTTTAGTTGGGCGGACTGTTGGGTTACTAGATGGTTGGACTTAGTGAACCCATGATCCACTTATTGGGTATGTGTGTTGGATTGAGTTAAACTACAGAATGACCAGTTTAAATTTAAACGATTTTTTTACGATACAAGTACAGTTTGCATTGAAAGATTTACAAATGATCGATTTTTCTGAAAACTCATGCACCAAATATACATGATGAAATCAGAAAGCTTAGATTTGGTGGTTAGCAAAAATGTTGCACCAAATAGTTGTTAACCACCATATAGTTATTTCTTTTTATTATTAGTTATTGAACGAACCACACATTGTATTATAAAAGGAAAAAAAAATATTGTCATTTTACTTTTATTTTTTATTTTTTATTTTTTATTTTTT
>JAYMTG010000683.1:0-11114 GCA_036897565.1 Pelargonium exstipulatum
GCCTTGACCATAAGGTTACTCGCGCAGATCGAACAACCTAGTGGGACGACCCTCTTAAAGTCACATTCTCTTGGGCATCACATGCCTTCAATAGAGTCGGTCACCATGCCAACATTGACCCCCTTGCAGTCGCATGCCTGAGGGAGCAAATTGCGCCTAGGAATTAACTGGTGATGGTGTATTCATGTTGAGTCTCGAGCGAGCCTTACAGTGGAAACTCGAGTACTTGAGCGGACTTGGGTAACAAAAATTAGTCGATTAAACATTTACAATTAATTAGAGCATTATCCCACTATAAATCAATTGCATCCCGGTTACGTTTATCACATATGCTTTAACCCATTATCCAATATCCCACTCTTTAGTTTATGTCTTTTACTTTATGCTATTTACATTCTCATTTTGACAACACACACCTTACCACGACTTTACTTTCAGTCTAGTTAATAAATGCAATTTAGTTCACACTCTGCTACTGTTATTGTTTCCTGTGGAGACGATATACTCGGAACTTACCAGTTCTATATTACTTGTGTGACTCTGGTGCACTTGCTGGAATTACGCACCACTAAATTTATTTATTTATTTTCAAAAGTGGCATGTTATCACAATTATACGCGTCTTGTTTCCCATCATAAAAAAGTCACAATCTTTAACGAAAAAAGTTAACACCATTAGTGAATTCGACTTAATTGTTCAAAATTGGAAGTTTATGCACCTATTTGTACCAAGTTTGTCAAAAGTGATCTATTTGAACATTTGATCAAAGTTCATGCACGTCTACCGTTTTTTGTCTGTTTTTAAGCCTTAAGCGAAGAGTAATTAGAATGATAGGTACAAATAGAAGATGGGATACACATACAACAATTCGTAGCCTTGCAATAAGAAAACAGATCAAGGTTCATGTATGCTTCTTTTGTTCTCCAACTTCAACAAGCATTGTCAGAAGAGCCTCACAAACCTGAGATGTATCCGCTTCTAAAGGATCGTCGTTCAATGACGAATAAACCATCCAAGCATGATCTAATTTTCTTTTCGGTCTCACAACAAGAGATCCGGGGACTTCTGCATCACGACGAGTCACTAGGCCATCACTCTTTTCGCCATACCGGCTCTGCAGAAGCTGGGCACAAGCAGCCATTACAGCACCAAGAGGCATCACTACCGGTAGTTTCGCCGGTGGGCCTGAAGTTAGGCTTGGAACCAAGGGCAGCTCTGCATGGGCCACACGAGATAAGGTGGCTAACACAGACGGATTAGTACTAGCTTCCGTGTGGAACGAAACGACAGCAAGTTCTCTTGGCAAACAGTTTTTCTTCAGAAACTCCCTCCTCTTTTCGTAGGTCAAGTCTTCTAGCGCCTGCATGTCGCCCTTCACAACAATGGATAACATGTAATGCATAAAATGTTTGTCCATAATTCATATGAAAACAAATAGATTTGTCCCAAAATGAGTGTTCATGTTTCTATTTTGAGAAAAAAAATTAAGGATAAGTTACCGTTGTATATTTACTCTTGTATCCTCATGATCATGTGTCAAGGGATACTAACTAACTTGTTATACGGATACTATTGACAACTCATGTGTAACTAACTTACTAAAAAAGAAAGAGACACTCATTTTGGGATATAATTTTAAGAGGAACAGGGCACGCATTTTAGAACGGATGGAGTAATTAATAACATTCTCGAGGAAACATCCTTGATAACTAAACTATTGTTCTCCGCTAACAAATACTTAATCCTCATTTCATAAGCTATTGCTATCATATAAAGATAATTGGCCTTGTCGCTTCCTACGATTAGATATCACAATCTATCCCCGTGCAAGTGTTATCCCAGGAACCTTGTCTATAACATAGCATAGAGATAACATACATATGACAACATTTAGCTGTTAAGTCATACCTTAATCACTTTACAGATCAGAATCTCCATAAGCTTCCGCACGTTGACATAGTCACCAAGCTGTCCTACTCGCAATATGTCTGAAGCTATTGGGCTACCACCGTAGGGACTCTGCGCAAGTGCTATCCCAGCAACCTTGTCTTTCAAATCAGGCCAATACATTGATAACGCAGCAGCTGCATCGGCTCCACCTTTGCTATGTCCCAGAAGAACTACACGTTTTTGGGAACCCCAATACATTTCCTCAATGTACTCTTTGAGCTCTCTGGCATTTTTCTCAACGGAAGCCTGATTAGTTTTCATTCATTAATGTTAAGTACAGTGCATGACGAACAAGAAGCAAACTAATAAGAGAAAACCAAAGCTACCTCACTATGAATCTTGGCAATATGACATGTCAACCCCATCTTTGAGAAGCTCGTTTTTGCATTAACAAAATAAAGAGGTCCGTGGTTACTGAAAAGTCCTGCCAGTAATAAATAAAGGCATAAGAAACCGAAGTTGCATAAAAACTCCGACTGTAAACAAACAGATAGGGGAAAAATAGATTTAGACAAAGAGAAACTCAATCCCATTGCCGTGCACAAGTAAAGAGGAGTGTACTATGAAATATCAGCTAAAACTTGGATTCCAGGTGGGGTACCATTTAGATTTCTTATTTAGAAAGATAAATTCCATTGAAATAACTACCTGGAATCAACAAGTAAACCATTGACTTTGGCAATATGTGAATTCCATGCCTGGAAAAGAAGTGAGTCAAGAATTGCATGATCTCTCTGGATATATATTATGATCATAGATGCAAAGTAACCCTGATAGACCTGATATTTTCAAGAATTTCGTTGAACCTCTCGGTCCCGTCTTCAACAGGAGGCATATCTGTATCACGCTGTAGCCACCCTATGTCATCTGCAGACCCGCGAACAGTCCTCCGAGCACGCTCAACAAGGCTGAAAACCAAACATCATGAATTATTAACTCATGCCAAAAGTTGTAAGAGAGTTTCAAAGTAAAGAAAGCCAGTGACATAAACTATGAGGTAATGGATCATTTAGAATTTAACTGATGTATGCAATATTGAGAATCAGTACCCTCTAAACAATCCATTTCGGCTGGGAACATTAGATTCTCCAAGCAAAGGAGAACGTTCAGATGAATCTTTGACAGTGCTCAATGCAATTTCATCTTGTATTGGAGTATCAATGGGAGTAGTATTGAAGGAACTATTTGATTCAATATGTAAATTAGAGTTTTCAGATGAATCCCCGGCAGATGTTCTAGAGATTCCATCATGTGTGGGAGGAGTAGCAGTGGTAGTATAAAAAGAATTATTTGATTCAATACGTAAATTGGAGTTTACAGATGAATCTCCAGCAGATGTTCTAGAAATTCCATCCTGTATGGGAGGAGTAATAGTATTAGATACTTCAAGAGCCATTGGCTGGCTTTCACTTAAAGTCTGGTATGCATTCGACAACGATCCTCCATCATGTTCTGAAGAAAATATCATCTTTTCCTTTACACGTATAGCGTCATGATTCTCGGAATCTGGATCCACTACAAGAAATGCAAATCAGGTATTAACTTAAATCCAATGCACAAAAACAAGATGAGTAAAGTCCTTACTAAAGGAGGACTAGGAAACCAAAAAGCTTATAAGAGAAAACAATGTGCAGTAATCAGTGAATTCTTAAGAGATTTCTTCTTTTACTGCTAGTATACACTTTTCACACAAGCCCAAGATTATTCTTGACTATATGTCAGGATTGGATAGGTTCGGTGTCGGTGGAACAGCCGTAGATTCCTGCTAATCTTGCAGTAAAGGGTATATTCATAATGAATTGTATTTGGAGTTTTGTACTGATAAGTATTTTCCGGGGACCTTAGCTAGCCAATAACTTGTTTCCCAAGTATTTGGTATTACAGGTCACTTTGATTTGTCAATCTTCTCCATCATGAATACAAAGGCCTTTACAAATCAGAATTTTCTTTTCCAACTGTAGAAATAATAAATTATTATGTTCTATGGATGTCATTTGACAGCATAACGAATGCCCTTTACACAGGGCATTACAAGAGTTGATTAATATTCAAATATGAAATATGCACTCTAGTTTGTGAAAACCCACTAAAATATGTGTAAGAAAACAACTGAGATAATACAAATTGTAGAAGTCGGAATTCATCCGGCAAATCAGATGAGAGGCACATTGAGGTGTGATGATTGAAGTTTGCCGACTTCATCGCATGTGATGAGTGATCGGATCCTCTAACTGTCGTAGTATTCATGGTTGTATTAAGAAAATGACTCCTAAGAAATAGATGAACTAAACTGAATAGATCCTAAACCAAATATTGGCCGCCAGGACACCAACAAGACACGATTAAGTCTAGGGTTTTTCTCAATGTTAGAGATGCCAACATTTGTATGCATAGGAACAAAAACTACATTAAAAGCATTAAAGAGATAGATCCCATAAAACTACATCAAAACAATTAAGCTATTCTATTAAGGCATGAATCATGGGATTCTAATATACATCAACACCAACAACCTTTTCGTACACCATAACTTAGACAACATATAACATAAATGAAGCTAAGACTTATGCCCAGTAATAAAGTTTCCTTTATATAGCACAAAATAAGACATACAACATATTTATCCAACTGTTTATCCCAACAGTAAAAGAAAAATAATAGTAAGTAATCACAGTTCAAAGCGTGATATTTCCCAAAGCAACTTGTGTATTAAAATCCTATGATACTGACTCCAATTAAGAGAACACTATTGATGGGATAAAGAAGCCTACCGGAATTAGCGGAGAAACAGCCGGTTAGCAATGAAGTTTTTTGTGTAACATAAGAAGCAGCTTCATTCAAATCCGGTAAAGAGGTTAATAGCTGAGGAATGGTCCCGTCGGTTTTCGAACTGTCATTTTCTGGTTGATGATTGGGCAACTGTTGAGAAAAATTCGCAAGAGTTACCGTCCTATTAAGATGACAGCAAAGAACATCTTCAAACAGTACATTAATTTTTTAAAGAATAAACTCCTTACAGCAATGCCATGAAGCAAACAAACATACAGCAAAAGATATATAATTTGTTCAAAACAGTATCGAAATGAAAAACAGAGATGATATTGATGAGATAGAGATGTGTATTCAAGGAGGTGCTCAAGAAACGAAGCACAGAAAGGTTTCAGCACTAAATAATATTAGCTGTTCCAGTGCAAGTAAGAAATCTGTCAGCCCGAACCTTTTTCTAATTTCTTAAGTGAAGCCCTTCTCAACAAAAATTAAGGAACCTTTCAGTTCTTCATGGCATTGCTAAATTACCTTAGAGTTACACTAAAATGCAATCTTTTCTACATGAAGCTTAATTCCTGATTTCAATTCTTGTAATCATCTTCTCACATTCAGCAGTTTCTAATTAATCACTCGTCACAAATTAAGTATTTCAGATATTATACTATAAATATCGGAGACTTGAGAAACAAGTCTGCCACTGAGTGATGTTTGGGTAATCATAAAACACATAAAATGAACGTTGTGAATTAAAAGTAAGAATCATCAGGTGCAACACCCCAGGAAAGACAAACAATTCAGTATAAGATGACATTACTAACCAACAATGGCGTGCTCTCTGCATTTTCACGAATTCTGGCATCTTCCATTGCAATCAGTTTCTAGAAACAATAACAAAATGGGTTATCTTTGCAACTATTATATATGCATGTCCAATTGTCCATTAAAGAATAAAGGAGATGAAAACAAACAAGTTTTCTTGAAATTTTCATAAGTTAGGCCATCAAATTGACATCCTTAAAAGCTATACATGCAATTAGATATACGGGTAAGGGCCGGAAGACCAGGTTAAACATTAAACAGTCGGCTGTCATGTACATGTTAGTTTAAGAACCACACCAGAGAAGTATTCCGTGACAAAAGCCCTATGTAACTTTCACCGTGCAAAAGAGAGAAATCGTAAAGGGTATGACCAAGGCCAGATACTACGTTACCATTTCCTCTCACATTTCGTTCCCGCTTAGCTAATCGCATATATTTAAGTAAAAAGTTGTTCACATTCATAGCTCACTACCATTGTCGGGCATCATCATTTAACAGCTTACTGCCCAATTTGTTACTTAAAAAATCATGCATCTGGCATTACAATTACGGAAAAAACCTTCCCGTTGGGTCCTATGTGTAGAACCCTCAGTACCCATCAAAATTACTTTCCTGGCCAACCCCACCATTTGCCTTATAGCCTAGAACTGATCAGCAATGAAATCACTGATTTAGGTAACAAATTAGACATTTCATTTACTTTCCAGAAACCAAATAACATGATATCAGGTAACCATAACATTGATAATCTCTAATATACAATAACAAAAACATTTCGAGAAATGTATTCTACATTAAGCATCACTACATATCAATAATAAATTCAATAAATCAATAGATTATCCACATAAAACAAAACTTGTAATCTAGATTGTTCGTACGCTTACCACAGTAACGTTTGAATTTCGCAACAAATCATCGACGATTAAGAAGACGAAGCAGGTGTTCAAAATTAGGAGTGTAATTATTAGGTTTTTCAGAAACAGTAAAAAATTCAAGACCTTTTTTTTATATGTTATGTTGGATTAGTTGTTTATTTTCATTTTTTGTGTGTTCCGTGGGAGAAAAATTAATTCCTTGAAAGATAGTCTAAAAATGGCAAAAACTATTCGGACACGGATACAAATAAAGTTCACAACACGCGCTCCAGGCTCCAGCGACGGTAGAGATAGTAAAATTACGGGTAAAAGAAATGGTTAATTACATGTACTTATATTTATAAAGTACTTTGACACATTTTATACCTATAATTTTTAGGTCTATCATTCGGAAATCCTAAACTAACCACTTTCCATTCTATTTATTATTCCGACTGTTAAGTGGTAAAAATACCTAAATACCCTCCTAACTAAAAAAAAGCCAAACAAACCTTTACTTGGCTTGAATTAAAAAATCAAAAAACAAATAAGGACTTCAACGCCATTTCGTTGGAGAGCTTCAATCAAACAATGGAAGCTCCTCCACTTTATTGATAGCCTTGTGTGCTCCAAGTACTTCCAACAGCTTCTCTCGCTGCTCTTTATTCAAATTTGCGAACATTATCACGGGTAGAGTCTCGTTAGGTCTTAGATATTCATACCTTAAGTATTATGTCAACTGCTCTAGCTCCAAAGTTGGAGCTTCCTCAATCGATGCCCTCAACACCGCTTTCTTCTCATATCGATCCAAGATTTCGAATTGACAAGCTTCTAATGGTTCCGTTTCATCTACCATCCTGAATAGCTCTTCCATCTCAGCCCGGTTATTTCCTGAATATAGAAAGTCTGTGACTCCTTGTAAGATCCATTAAGGGGGTCCTCGTCTAACAAACAAACCTTATCTTGGGGATCAATGACACTAGCAACATTGATTGTGTGAGAACTTGATGCATTGTCGTCAAGACGTGTCATAGTCTAGAAGACATTGAACTTCATTGTCTCCTGACCTACTGACATGTTGAGCTTGTCATCCTTTACGTTGATCACTGTTCCAGCAAGGGCCAAGAAAGGCCTTTCCAAGATAAAAGGGACTCTTGGATCAAATTTAAAGTCTAGAACAATAAAGTCAACATGAAAGATAAATTTCACAGCTTTAACCAAGATGTCCTCTGCTACCCCAAATGGGTAGACTATTGATATATCCGCTAAGTGAAGAGACACAGTTGTCTTCTTCAAATCACCGAGACTCAATGTTTTGTACATGGAGAGCGGCATAAGGTTGACTCCTGATCCCAAATCGTGGAGAGCTCTATCTTCTTGCTTTTCTCCAATCGTACAAGGTATCATGAAACTACTTGGGTCCTTCTATTTTGCAGGAATGTCTCGCTGGATGATAGCACTACATTCACTACTGAGCTGGATTGGCATAGTTTTGTCTACCTTTCTTTTTTAGATAAGATATCTTTTAGAAACTTTTGATGGACATGCATCTGCTCAATAACTTCCAATACATGTATGTTAATGCTCAACCCCTTAAAGATTTTCAAGAATTTGTGGAATTGTTTGTCGTCCTTCACCTTGTTCAGTCTCTAGGGGTAATGAGCAGGTGGTCGACATGGTTCAGGTTCTTGTCTTCTCTCTTCGACAACCTTCTTTGGTGTTGCAGACTTTATCAAGTCCTGACCCGCATTGCTATCTTCTTCCTCATTGTCAACCAAGTCATTATCCTTACTCGCCACTTTAAGTGGTGGTTGTTCCGGCTATGGCAGAGCTTTTTCAGATCGTAAGGTGATCTCGTCAAGGCCTTGGGCCTCTCATTTTCTGTACCAGGTTTCGCTGCTCAACTTGCAGGTTCTCAATATCTTCTTTTCATTTCTTGGAGTCATGTGCAACTGTATCAATAAATGCCTTCATCATTGAGTCTAATGAGAAGGTAGGGTGTAAACGTGCTTGAGGAGTTGCTTGAACCATATTCAAGTCTTGCTCTGGTTGAAACATCTTCTTTTGGTTTTCCAAGATGCTTCCTAGCTAATCTTAGATATTCTTGATCGCCTCAGGCATTTTTGTGTCATGTCCTCCATCATTAATCTTGTTTTAGCTCATTCTTTCTATGATCTATCTCATCCGATCAAATGTCAAGATCAATAATGAACCACCTCCTTCTACGTTGAGGTTGTTTTGACTAACGAGGTTCAAACCATGATAGAATACAAGGATATGATCCCTCTCAGGAATTCTATGGTTTGGGCATCCCTCAAGGAGCCCTTTAAACATATCTCAAGCTTTATTAAATGACTCACCTTTACTTTGCTTAAAGTTGGTGATCATCATGATCAATCTCTTTCTTTCTTCTCAGGATAAAAATTTATCAATGAATTTTTGAACTAAAATTTCCCAGGTGGGAATTGTGTCTAAGGGAAGGATTGATACCATTCCAAGGCTTTTCCACGGAGAGTGTAATAAAATAAATTCCTTGCCATACAATCTTGGTCAGACTCAAAATTACTTAGTATACCAATCACTCATGTGTACCTCTTAAGATGTCCCAGTGGGTCATCTTTTTTGTCACCCCCAAACTTACTAATCGTTCCCACAATTGTGATCATGACTGGTTTAAGCTCGAAAGTTACAGCTTTTGAGACACTTTAGGAGTCCAGTCTCCATACAAGTGCTCAATAGAGGAATTGGGAATTTCCCAAATTCCTTGATTTATGGCAACGATCCTTTGCCACTCTTGCTACTTTTGTAATTGTCGGTTCAACCGGTCTTGCTAAGTAGTCTGCTGCGGTTGCCACAACAAAAATTGATTTTACTAGGCAATATCAACAAATAGTAGGGAACCAGTGGCAGCTTTGAACAATGGGTTTGCATATCCCCGTTATTCAGCAAACCCCTCAAAAGGAAAAGGGCATTCCACGGACTTGAAAGCTTTTTTCATTAGGCAATTAAACAACAAGATGAATGAGTATGGTAGCATTGGAACTATCCAACCATCTTTAGTATTCAGATATTCCTTGTGAGGCTCATTCTAAAACTTAAACTGAATACACTGGCCTCCACCGACCCACACGTGATTGCGCTCTCGAAGCATGTGACTGTAGGGGGCTCACATACAGTTTAGCATGACGGTTTGGCTTGAACGGGTGAAAAGCATCCTAGAGCATGTTACTGCAAAAGGAATACTTGACTCTATGGTTTGATCTGTGCTAGATAACTCCCTTGTAAAGAAGGAATCCCACACTACGATCATGTGTAGTGATCCCGTCGAATCACACATAAGCATTATGAATAGCAAAACACATAAATTCCAAACTAATCTAATATACCTAAACATTAAGTCATTTAATCACATAATAATAAATCTAATCACATCCTAAACACACAACAAAGTTAGCCGATCATCCTCACAAACAAAGAATAATCGGAGGAACAAGTTTCAATACCTAAACAATGCATATTTATTTTTTCACAGTCAGACATCACAATAATAATTATCTTTAACAATCAATCCAGCAAATATTCTAAGTAAAAGTAAAGAGACAGTTCCCACTTAAAACCCTCAACAAGGGAACAAGCACTACAATAGCGTATTGGTGATAATGATCATTAATTCTTGGTCTTGGAGTTGTCACACCTCCTCCTCCTTCAATGAAAGCCTTGGAACCTCTGTTTCCTCTCTAGTTTCCTCTCTAGTTTCATGTGAAATTGTGTTTGACGGTTGAAAGACCCTAAATACGAAATTGAGGACCGCACTTTCGTATTAATAGAGTCTGGGCGCGGCATCGCGGCGTAACTGGCGATTACAACCTTTTTATTTCTCTCCATTGGCTCCATGGCGTCAAACTTGCTTAACTATTTTGGCTCGTTTTCTCCATCCAAGCTCCCCTCCTTAATGTATTACGCTTGCCCGACCCTGAAATAGACATCAAAAATGCCACAAGCATAATATCCACTAAAAATGAGCAAATTAAACATAAAAATCGAGCAAAATACATCAAATTCATAGAATAGTCCAAGAGATGTTAATGATGATGATTTGAGCATAATATGGTGTAAATGAGTGAAATCAAGCACATATTGAAGTGATTTTCACGAGAATTGTGTTGCTTTTAACATGATTTAGGGAAAGATAATTAGTGTAAACTACGAGTTATCAGACATCATCCGGGGTCAAAGGAGGGTCGATTGTTGAGCGTTAGAGGCACACAACATGCAAAAAGGCTGGAACAAGAACATTGCCATGACATTGTCTCAAATTGCCGCGGTAAGTTGACTCTAAACGAAGTCCTGATCTCCGCTTAAGATCCCATTTCCGCGACAATGAGCATAAATACGCGGCAATTGGACCATAAACGAAATCCACGACACGCATTTCGACAAGTGCATCGATCATATGTCGAAGTAATATTGAGCTTGCAAGGAGCTCGAGTATCATTCCAACCTAAAGGCAGTTCTACTCTAATTATTTTTGTCCCACGTGTTGACTACACCTGCTCAATTACTCGAGCGTTCCTTGTGAGACTCACTCATTCGAGACTCAACATGAATACGCCATTACCGGTTAATTTGTAGGCGCAATTCCCCCTAGGCATGCGACTACAAGAGGGTCACATACATGTTGGCAATACGACCGGTGCTATATAGGACAAAGAGTGCCCT
>JAYMTG010000684.1:0-11114 GCA_036897565.1 Pelargonium exstipulatum
TTCCAGCATAAATTGAAATGATCATTCCTTAGGTTTTGAAGATGAATGATTTTCAAGGAAAAGTTGGAATTGACTCTTCTCATGGATTGGACTTTCCAGCTATTCTTGTTTCTACCAAACATGATAATGGAATGAAAATGTTGGAATGAACTTTCCATTCCATCTCATTCTTGCATACCAAACATAGCCTTAGAGTCAATAGCTTGGCAGCTCAAGAAATCATGCATATACGGAGACTAAGGTGTTGTTGTCTTCTTCAACCATGATACATGGTTTCTTCATTCTCAAATCATGTCGATTAGCTAGTGATGTTTTAGCTATTAGTCGTGCATATGATATTCTTAAAGAGCTCGTATTCGTTAGATGGAATCTGCCTCTGTGAGAGTGTGATAGATCAATGCATGACAACACATTCAAGATCTGAGTGAGAATTGACTCATTGGATATTCTAGTTGGTCAGGTATATGTTCGGTGTTGGTTTCAAAATTTGAAGCCCTGCACGTGGGGCTCCAACTCGATTGAGCCGAAGGATGGGGGCAGATCCAGTGTAGCATGGACTCGAACAATGTGCTATAGACGATCTCATCGAGGCAATGTAAGAATTCTGGAAATGAAGACTTTGTTGGAGGACATTTTAGATCTTCTTGATTAGAATTGACCGATACAAGTTAGACATATCTACATAGAAGGTAATCAAGTCACATATAAGCTTGCAACTATGACTCAGAAACGTTTGTCCATAATGAAGATCCACCAAACTATTCTGATTCAGCTATGAAAAATCTATGTTGTTGGCTTATCAATGTTTACTCATCCTTATAGTCTTTGACAGTCTTTGTAACTTAGTTAATAAACAATAAATTATTTGTTCGCGCAATTATTTTGTAGCGGACTTTTTAGATTACTCTAATTTATAGTGCAATCACGAATTTGCATGACTTCGCACAATTTACACTGGTTCTCTTAAAAAATGATTATGAAATTACATGGGCCTTGGGCCGTTTCTCTGCTTGCCCATGCTCAGGGCAGGGCCTGATCGCAGGACCTTTTCACAATGGGCTCAGTCCTTGCATGGACATGTATCCTGTGAAAAAGAGGGTATTTTGGTCAATAGTGGGTCAGGGTCACACTGCGCACCAAGCGTACGATAGTAAAATAGTCAACACACGCCTCCGAAGGAAGCTAGGGTCGGCCGTTTCGTCTATAAATACATCCTTAGGAGGCCCCTTCTGGTTTCGTTTAGACTCTTCTCTGTAGGAAATCTCCAGAGAGAGGACGAGTTATCGATCTCTTCAAAGCAAGAAATCGGAAACATTTGAAAACAAAAATTCCTCAAACACCGAATATTAATAACCTGAAAAAGAAAGACAGTGACAATTTTCTTTTCACAGTACTCAATTCCGAGCTCTTCTTTTCGTTTCTTCTGAATCTGTAGTTTTCTTCTTCTTTGGAATTGGGTCGCCATGGATATGCGGTTTCCTTACTCCCCGGCGGAGGTGGCCAAAGTCCGCATGGTCCAGTTCGGCATACTCAGCCCCGATGAGATCGTAATTTCTCCGTTACTTGATTTCTCTATTGGTTTTTGTCCCTCTTACAGTCTGGTTGGTCGCCGAGAAAATGGCCCTTGGGATCTGGCAACGTGTAGTGGTTCACTAACTGTTGTTGGATTCCGGGTTCTTTTTCGTTTCGATTGTTTTTGTTTTCCTCCCGCGACTGTGTTTTCGGAGTTGAAAATGTTGATTTAGGGTTTCTGGATTTTGTGCTGGGATTTTGAATTGTTTGTGTTTGGCACGCAGAGGCAAATGTCTGTGATACATATTGAGCATAGTGAGACGACGGAGAGGGGCAAGCCGAAGGCTGGCGGGTTTAGTGATCCTCGGCTTGGAACCATTGATAGGAAGATGAAGTGTGATACTTGCACGGCCAACATGGCGGAGTGTCCTGGTCATTTTGGGCATCTTGAGCTTGCCAAGCCTATGTTCCATATCGGGTTTTTGAAGACTGTGCTTTCTATTATGCGCTGTGTGTGCTTCAATTGCTCCAAGATTCTAGCAGATGAGGTATGGCAGATTGTCCTAAAGTATGCCTTTTTGATGGCTCATGGAAGGTCCTCTGATGTGCTATATAGTGAATATGCAATTGAGAGGATGATTTATATATGAGGTTCCTATACTTTGTATGGATTATCTTGGAGTAAAAAGAACAAAAGATAATTCACAAAAGAATGACTTATCATGAAAAAAAAATGATTTTTTTAAAGTACTGGTAAAGATTATGACAAGTGATTGGTATACATGCAATTCTGTTATGAATATTCACAGTGAAGAATGAGCAATCCTTCTGCTTGGCATTATATTTATCCGGGCTCAGTTTTGTTAGTGGAGCTTTTTGTATACCATATTTGTCAAAATCTTTGATAGGAAAGAATCCCGTGTGCTTTAATATAGGCTCCATGTTACACCAGGTTATATTTTGGAGATTGTAATCTTTGTACTTGACCATTTACTGTATTCTTGTCAAATCTCTTTTTTTATACTATACAACCTCCATAAGTTGATAGCTCTAGGGTTTCTTTCAGTATTTTTTACTGTTCTTTTATTTGGTGGTCTGATTAAGGTATAGTTATGTGCAAATCTAAATAATTCAGCATTTTGCAGAGTAAATGTTCAGTAATTGATTACATTTCACTTAACAATTGGTGCAGGAGGACCACAAGTTTAAGCAGGCATTGAGGATAAAGAATCCCAAAAATAGGCTTAAAAAAATCTTAGATGCCTGCAAGAACAAAACAAAATGTGATGGAGGTGATGATATCAATGTTCAAGGCCAAGACACTGATGAACCAGTCAAAAAGAGTCGTGGTGGCTGCGGTGCTCAGCAGCCGAAGCTCACTATCGAAGGTATGAAAATGATAGCTGAGTACAAGGCTCAAAGGAAGAAAAGTGACGATCAGGAACAACTTCCAGAACCAGTAGAAAGAAAGCAGACACTAACAGCAGAAAGGGTAAATCATTCAGCATGCCTAGGATCTATATTTGTAATGTGTTGCTGCTTGGTTCTTAACATTTTGTTGAATGTGTTATAGGTTCTTAGTGTTCTGAAGAGAATAAGTGACGAGGATTGCCAATTGTTAGGCTTGAACCCTAAATATGCCCGTCCAGATTGGATGATTTTGCAAGTCCTTCCAATTCCTCCACCTCCTGTTAGACCCTCTGTGATGATGGACACTTCTTCTCGGAGTGAGGTGAGCTTCTTCAATTGTTTTCCCACTTATGCTAGACCAAGTGGGCCCTACTTTACAACTAAATGATCACCATTCATTTTGGGTGTTTTTTTTTTTTTTCAATTGCAGTATGCAAAAGTTTTGATGTTGCCAGGAAAGATTTCATGATGTTTCAAGTAAATTCTGACTTCTTTTTGTTGTTCATCGCAGGATGATTTAACTCATCAATTGGCAATGATTATCAGGCACAATGAAAATTTAAGGAAGCAGGAGAGAAATGGAGCACCTGCTCATATCATTTCAGAGTTTGCACAACTGTTGCAGTTCCACATAGCTACATATTTTGATAATGAGTTACCTGGACAGCCAAGGGTATGGCTACATGAGTTCGTACTTGTGCATATATAGTATTTATATGTATTACCTGTTTTTTATTTTATTTTATTTTTCTTTACAGGCCACACAGAGATCAGGAAGACCCATTAAGTCAATATGTAGTAGGCTTAAGGCAAAGGAGGGCAGGATTAGAGGTAACTTGATGGGTAAACGAGTGGACTTCTCGGCAAGGACAGTCATAACACCTGATCCAAACATTAATATCGATCAGTTGGGTGTACCGTGGAGTATTGCTCTAAATCTTACTTATCCAGAAACTGTGACTCCATATAACATTGAAAGGTCTTTTTCTTTAAGACCTTGGTTTCCTATTTTTGTAACATTTTGTTTGTTGTTTGTTATCATTTTAATAACCTCTCTCAAAACAGATTGAAGGAGCTTGTTGAATATGGTCCTCATCCACCGCCTGGGAAAACTGGCGCCAAGTATATCATAAGGGATGATGGTCAAAGGCTTGATCTTCGCTACTTGAAAAAGAGCAGTGATCATCATTTGGAGCTTGGATACAAGGCATCATTTTATACCTTAACAAGTTTTGCTTTTATGTTATGCTACTCAACATCCAATGCTCAACTTGATTATCATGTTTGTAGGTGGAGCGGCATCTAAATGATGGAGATTTTGTTTTATTTAATCGGCAACCTAGTCTCCATAAAATGTCCATTATGGGACATAGGATCAAAATTATGCCATACTCCACTTTCCGGTTGAACTTGTCAGTCACTTCTCCCTACAATGCTGATTTTGACGGTGATGAAATGAATATGCATGTTCCTCAGTCATTTGAAACTAGAGCTGAAGTATTGGAGCTAATGATGGTACCTAAATGCATTGTGTCTCCCCAAGCCAATCGGCCTGTAATGGGTATTGTCCAGGATACCCTTTTAGGGTGCCGTAAAATCACCAAGAGGGATTCATTCATAGAGAAGGTAATGAATGGAAAGTAGTTGCTATACTATTATTTGTTTGCTTATACGTGTTATTCACTCCCCTTGTGCACCATTTTTTCTCTCTATATTTTGCTATTTCATTGGTCCGTTGGTAGTTGAATTGCCACTGATCTTTTCCAGGACGTTTTTATGAACATCTTGATGTGGTGGGAAGATTTTGATGGGAAAGTCCCCGCCCCTGCAATCTTGAAACCTCGGCCTCTTTGGACTGGAAAACAAGTGTTTAATCTTATCATACCGAAACAAATAAATCTGTTGAGATATTCTGCATGGCACGCTGAGGGAGAAAGAGGATTTTTAACACCTGGTGATACTCAAGTTCGAATAGAGAAAGGGGAGCTTCTTTCAGGGACCCTTTGCAAGAAGACAATGGGGACTTCCACTGGGAGTCTTATACATGTTATATGGTATGTATTTTAGAAATATTGCTGTGAACTTTGGCATTTATATAAGGAGTTGCTGATTTACAGTCAGTTATGGCATCTTGCAAGTAAGCTCAAATTGAGCCTCTTTTTTTGACTTCCTGGAGAAGCTGATTTCCCTAAAGAACTAATTTCTTTGGATTCATTTCTCTCATGACATAATATGATCTTAGCTTTTGGTCCAAAAGCTAAATTCAGATAACTTTTTCTTACCTTTTGCCAACCATGCCTGGATTTTCACATCAACTCTGAACTTTATAGTTTGTACAGTATTTTCCATAATTTCTTTGACTGTGTTAATCTATACAGGGAAGAGGTTGGTCCAGATGCAGCCAGGAAGTTTCTGGGGCATACTCAGTGGCTTGTCAATTATTGGCTTTTGCAAAATGCATTTAGCATTGGAATAGGAGATACCATTGCTGATGCAGCAACTATGGAAAAAATTAATGAAACCATTTTTAAAGCAAAGGAAGAGGTGAAGAATCTAATTAAGGAGGCCCAAGAAAGGAAGTTAGAACCTGAGCCAGGACGAACCATGATGGAGTCTTTTGAAAACAGAGTTAATCAGGTGCTTGAAACAATTTGATTGTTTACGTTCCTTAATGTTTTAGATACCTGTTGAGTGCTGATTTCGTTGTCTTTGTTCTTATGTTTTAGGTGTTGAACAAAGCCCGTGATGATGCAGGAAGTAGTGCTGAGAAAAGTTTAGCAGAGAGTAACAATCTAAAGGCAATGGTTACTGCAGGGTCTAAAGGAAGTTTTATTAATATATCACAGATGACTGCTTGTGTGGGTCAGCAGAATGTTGAGGGTAAACGAATTCCATATGGTTTCATAGACCGAACATTGCCACACTTCACCAAGGATGATTATGGGCCAGAAAGTCGTGGGTTTGTGGAGAACTCATACTTGCGTGGGCTGACCCCACAAGAGTTCTTTTTCCATGCCATGGGTGGTAGGGAAGGTCTTATTGATACAGCTGTGAAAACTTCTGAGACTGGGTACATCCAGAGGCGACTGGTCAAGGCTATGGAAGATATCATGGTCAAGTATGATGGAACTGTGAGGAACTCACTGGGGGATGTTATTCAATTTCTCTATGGGGAAGATGGTATGGATGCTGTTTGGATTGAATCACAGAAGCTAGATTCTTTGAAGATGAAAAAAAAAGAGTTTGATAGGGTTTTCAGATATGAAATCGATGATGAATTCTGGAATCCGGGTTACATGTTGCCCGAACACGTTGACGATTTAAAAACTATCCGAGAATTCCGCAATGTTTTTGATGCTGAAGTTCAAAAGCTTGAAGCTGATAGACTCCAACTTGGAACAGAGATTGCTACTACAGGTGATAATACTTGGCCGATGCCTGTTAACCTCAAGAGGCTCATATGGAATGCACAGAAGACCTTTAAGGTTGACTTACGTAGGCCTTCTGATATGCACCCCATGGAAATTGTAGAAGCTGTTGACAAGCTTCAGGAGAGACTCAAGGTTGTTCCAGGTGAAGATTTGTTGAGTGTGGAAGCTCAAAAGAATGCCACCTTATTCTTCAATATTTTGCTTCGTAGCACATTTGCTAGTAAAAGGGTGTTGGAAGAGTACAGGCTTACTCGCGAAGCATTTGAGTGGGTTATTGGTGAAATCGAATCACGCTTCTTACAGTCACTTGTAGCACCTGGTGAAATGATTGGCTGTGTTGCTGCACAGTCTATTGGTGAGCCTGCTACTCAGATGACTCTCAACACCTTTCACTATGCTGGTGTGAGTGCAAAGAATGTTACTCTTGGTGTCCCTAGGTTGAGAGAAATCATTAATGTTGCCAAGAAAATAAAAACACCATCTCTCTCAGTCTATTTGAAGCCTGAAGTTGGGAAGACAAAGGAGAGGGCCAAAAATGTTCAATGTGCTTTGGAATACACTACTCTACGGAGTGTAACTCAGGCGACAGAAGTTTGGTATGACCCAGATCCCATGAGCACAATAATTGAAGAGGATGTTGATTTTGTGAAATCTTATTATGAAATGCCTGATGAAGAGGTCGCCCCTGAAAAGATCTCCCCATGGTTGCTTCGTGTTGAGTTGAATCGCGAGATGATGGTGGATAAGAAGTTGAGCATGGCTGATATTGCTGAGAAGATTAATCTTGAATTTGATGATGACTTGACTTGTATATTCAATGATGACAATGCTGACAAGCTGATCCTTCGTATTCGTATCATGAATGATGAAGCTCCGAAGGGTGAATTGAATGACGAGTCTGCTGAAGATGATGTTTTCCTAAAGAAGATTGCAAGTAACATGTTGACAGAAATGGCTCTTCGAGGTATTCCAGATATCAACAAAGTCTTTATTAAACAAGGTAAGGTGAACAAGTTTGATGAGAATGAAGGATTTAAGCCAGAAAGTGAATGGATGCTGGATACGGAAGGTGTCAATCTCTTAGCTGTTATGTGTAATGAAGACGTAGATGCAAGGAGGACAACAAGCAACCACTTAATTGAAGTCATTGAAGTTCTTGGGATTGAAGCAGTTCGTCGATCCTTACTGGATGAGTTGCGAGTTGTTATATCTTTTGATGGATCTTATGTGAATTATCGGCATCTCGCGATTCTGTGTGATACCATGACCTATCGTGGTCACTTGATGGCCATCACTCGTCATGGAATCAATCGGAATGATACAGGGCCAATGATGAGATGCTCATTTGAAGAAACTGTTGATATTCTTCTTGATGCCGCTGTGTATGCCGAAACAGACTATTTAAGGGGTGTTACTGAAAATATAATGTTAGGTCAGTTAGCACCAATTGGCACGGGAGATTGTTCCTTGTATCTCAATGATGAGATGTTGAAGAATGCGATTGAACTCCAGCTGCCAAGTTACATGGATGGTTTGGATTACGGCATGACACCTGCCCGTTCTCCAATATCCGGGACTCCATACCACGAGGGAATGATGTCTCCAAATTATTTACTGAGTCCAAGCCTCCGTCTGTCACCTATTACAGATGCCCAATTTTCTCCTTATGTTGGTGGAATGGCATTCTCTCCTACTTCATCCCCGGGTTACAGCCCGTCATCTCCAGGCTACAGTCCTTCATCCCCTGGCTACAGTCCCACTTCCCCTGGTTACAGTCCCACTTCTCCTGGTTACAGCCCCACATCTCCTGGGTACAGCCCCACTTCTCCAACATATAGTCCTAGTTCTCCTGGTTATAGCCCTACCAGTCCTGCATATTCACCTACTAGTCCTTCGTACTCCCCCACTTCACCCAGCTACAGCCCTACCTCTCCAAGTTATAGCCCCACTTCTCCTAGTTACAGTCCAACTTCACCGAGTTACAGCCCCACTTCTCCTGCATATAGCCCGACTTCTCCGGCATACAGCCCCACCTCTCCTGCATATAGCCCTACATCACCTTCCTACAGCCCCACCTCGCCTTCCTACAGCCCCACCTCACCTTCATACAGCCCTACATCTCCTTCTTACAGCCCCACATCTCCATCATACAGCCCTACTTCACCAGCTTATAGCCCAACCTCTCCTGGTTATAGTCCAACTTCACCTAGCTATAGTCCTACCTCACCGAGCTATAGTCCTACATCTCCAAGTTACAATCCCCAGTCAGCAAAATACAGCCCATCACTTGCATACTCACCAAGCAGTCCAAGATTGTCGCCATCAAGTCCATATAGTCCTACATCTCCGAACTACAGGTAAGCCAACTTCCATTGAATGATCGAGTATCGTCATATTTTCTAGTGTGGTTCTTCTGGGCTCCTGATATAGAAAATCACACATTGCCAGTCATTTCAAGTGTGACATTTAATTTTGTCAATTATTACTTTTATTTTACATTGTGGGAAATTATTTTATCGTAAATTTAATGTTATTTTTTTGTTACAGTCCAACATCACCATCGTATTCACCAACATCACCATCTTATTCCCCATCGAGCCCTACTTACAGTCCCAGCAGGTGAGGCAACTTTTGGATTTTTTTCTTCCTTTATTGATAATCTTGTTCATTAAACTACTGGTCTTCACTTCACCAACCATCATTAGTAGCACGTGTTTTTTGCTATGCTGTTCAGTGTTCACCGTATTGAAGAGCATGAATAGAAATTGTTAGCTGTTGAAAGTGAAAAGTCATGATAGATGGTCCCACACCTTGTTACTACTTTAGTTGATCTTTTAGACATTGGATTATGGCAGTTCGAAGATCCTTCTTTATCTTAAACTGTGCATGGGAAATCATTTTTGTCGAAGTTGTGTCTTGGATGTGACACAGATCCCCCCTCTTAGTCGTACCCCTTTGCAGCTGGTTACAGAAGCGGGTTTAAACAGACTGACTTTGTTGATTGAATGGTGTCTTCAAAGTGTTGTGTCTAAGTATAGACTAGCATTACATTCATTATGTTTTGTGAATATTTAGTGTTGTGGGGTGCTTTACCATTATATTTTGATCTTATTTCAGTCCATATAACTCTGGAGTGAGCCCAGATTACAGTCCAAGTTCTCCGCAGTACAGGTAAGATGAGGCTACAATTTGTTACTGTTACAGTAGTTATACATGTTTTGTTGCGTACAAGTTGCAAGAACTTGGTCGGTTTAATTGACTCTCTATTGTCATCCATGCAGTCCAAGCGCAGGGTACTCCCCAAGTGCACCTGGGTACTCGCCATCATCAACCAGTCAGTACACTCCACAAACAAGCAACAAGGATGACAGGAGTACTAGATAGGCGAGTTGTTCATAATCAGCAACATAGTATGCAAAGAAAGGTACATTCCAAGTTTTCACTTTAGATTGAAATTGGAAAGTATTGAATTGTCTTCTGTCAGGGCAAAACTAATCCTTCCATTCGTTGGCCAAATATGCCCAGTTTTGCTGGTAATGTAATATAGTGAAGATTAGCTTAGAGGGTTGGGAAGCATTGAATTGTCATTTGTCAAGGCAAAACTAATCCTTCCATTCATTGGCCAAATATGCTCAGTTTTGGTGGGAATGTAATATAGTGAAGATTAACTTAGAGGTTGAGTTTTTAATTATTTTTTCCCTGTAGAAACTGTATTGTGACAAATTATAAGCATTTTTGGCGATGTTAGCTTTCAGCTCAACTGGTATTCTGGCATTGTCATCCCGATAACATAGCCTCGCTGTATTACAGCTGTGATAGTCTTTTGTTTAAGTGATTCAATCTCCGAGAGTTCCTAATTTTATTTTTCTTATCTGTTGCCAACTTATGGCTCTGTCTCATGGATGATCTAGTTTCATATTCCGAGTTAAACCAAAACCTGACCATTTGGTTTAAGGAAATACCCTTGATTGATTGACATGGCCATATGCATGGCACTAACCGATGATGCTTCATTCCCGTCATATGTTCTCAGAATAATGTACATTTTAGGTGCTGATTTGTGTATATCTATCTTTATTCAAGTTGCAGCAGCAGCTATTGACTCGGCCAAAGTCCAGTCCAGAAAGAAGATTGAAGTTGGTGAAGTAGAAGCACATAATGGTGTTAAGTATAATGTTTCCCTGTTTGTTTGGTTGTTAATTGTCTAAAAACTAGTGGTGGAAGATTGTGATTCTTCTTATAAGGAAGGACTCTGGTGTGGTCTCTTTGTTTTCAAGCAAGGACATACACAAGAAAAACGAGTTACTTTGCCAATTAATTAGTAGATGTATTAATAAGATTACACATGTTAATTTGAATTGCTATTACTTTCTCCTCGTTTATATATTCCTTGGTTGACGGTTTTCTGTTTTTTAAATACGACGCTCCTTTTGAGACTGAGACTTGTTAAGTACCAAATACATAAATAGGAACAAATAATGTGTTTGTATCTAAGATCTAAATCCAAATGGGTATAAGAAATTCAGCTTTAAAATGAAAACCCTAACAGAAAATGTGGTGGAAGCATAGATTATGGGTATGCTTAATTCAGTTATAAAATATAATAAAAAGTTATCAATCAGAATTGAAAACTATATTGGTTCGGTTATTTTGATAAAATTGATTTAATTAATTATAAGGGTATAATGTGTCTGAGTTGACTAATATAAAGTTACATCAATTAAACTAATAAGATGATGACATCTAATAAAAACCCTACTT
>JAYMTG010000685.1:0-11114 GCA_036897565.1 Pelargonium exstipulatum
CGCGCTAGGGTTGAATATTTTTTACTCAGGAAATGAGCCGATTTCCCTTGAATGCATAGTAGAAAGGTCAAATCTCTAATTTTGCTTCTCATTTCTATTTCTTTTTCCTTATCCGAAAAATTCATATTTTGAACAAGTAAAAATTGACGTGGAGAAGTTTTTGTTTTGAAGGAATATAATACATTGTGGGATAGTTTATTACCAACCATCCATATTTATATAACAAGTTTTCAATGCTTACTTCTTTCTTTTTTCCGAAGTTCATATTTTATGCCTAAATGTAAAACATTACTTTTGACTCAGATCACCACCTTACTCTCTCCTAACTGTTTTTTGATCGGCCTCTCTTCTTACTGTTATATAATTATTCTACATCGTTGGCTCTCATCTTCTACGTAGTTGATGCATGTTCATGTTTGGACAACAGACTCACTGATCGCTAAAGCTAGCCAGTTGAGCCAACCTTATGGAGAGTTCACCCTCCTAACGTGTAATTTGGAATCAACGATCTCCTTTTCATGATAATTTGATGGCGAGCAGAAAGTCAGAGCACTCTTACAATCTCTTAAAGCGACCATTGTACGACAACAACTCTCCAGCTAGCTCGAACCACCAAGTACAGAAAAAGGTCTCTATGGGGATATGGAACTCACATAGTCACAATATAAATCTAGAAGTTTAGATGTTGATTTCGTGGAGAGCATAAAACTCGATGGACGTATTTTTCATCTCCAAGAAAAGCTGCTATGATCTCATACCATAAAAATTCTCAATTCTTTTTTGGGGTTTCAACTCTCAAAAGTGCCCAAAAAAACCAACACCTAGTAAGTCAAACATTTTCGAACACGAGACCAAGTGAACTTATGTCTTGAACTTAACTCATTGATGTGGGGGTATTAGAATAGTACAATTGTCCATAAGTTATTGCAACAATCTACATGATGAACTCATTTCGACCTTGCATTATAATCCTAATTTATGAATGCTCTGAGAAAGTAACAATTTTTTCTTTGTTGAGCAACACAATAACTATATTATAGTTGAGTGTCTCCAAACATGGACTGCTAACATCTCGTCAATAGACTTGACCCTATTGAGAACAAAAAGTTTACATGAACCAACAATCAACAATACACTTCAAGATTTTTAAGGGTTTTGAATCAGAGAGTAAAGAGTCCATGATTTCTAAGATTCAGAGAAAGTGTTTGGGTACTTAGTTTACTCAAATCTTGTTGATAATACAATGAACATTTATTATGGGATCTTCGCTTAGATACATTGTGTTGTTATTTCAGTCTCACCTCAACTTGGACTCCACTACTTGAGGAGAGTTACGACCTTTTGTTAAGGGATCAACTGTGTTGTCTTCATATCCAACACAAACTCTAGTTTTTAGTTGAGTTGATTCTCTAACATATAACTTGCAACAATAATGAAACCTACAAGAACTGCTGGAAATTTTCCATAATTCAGCCTAAGGGAAATACTCCCCCTGAAATATTTCATCACTTTGTCTAGAGTCGTCCAATGTGTTTGATTTGAAAAACTTGTGTATCGGCTTAACTAATTAGTGACCGGATAGGAGATACGCATCCGGGCCGAGTTTTTTTTTATGCATGGTGTGTTCACAAGTCTCGACCCGAAATCTGAAACCTCAACACGGAGCTCCAAACCCGAGTCTCCACCTTCAATATTTAAGATTTGACCCAAACAAAATAATCAAATCACATAATCACACGCTTACTTTCAAACAATTTAATTTTTCATAATCTCTTTCGAATCTCTTTCCAAACATTAATTTATTAAACAAATCATTTATCATCTATACACATTTTTTTCTCATTCAAACTATCTCTACCAACATTTTAATTCTATTCACATTTGAAGCAAAAAGTCCAAACACATTCAAAGAATAACAAAAGGGTCGAAGCACCAAACAATTATTTCATAATTCCTATTTTGAATTCCTTGTAGAGGTGTTCGTTTCGAGGTGACACGAGCACTTTCCCGGTGTTTCCTCTTGGAAACTCTCAAAATTAATTTTTTTGTATCAATTCTCGTGAGCTCTTCTTCTCCAATATGACCTTGTTCCTTCACTGTATTTACACACTATACACCTATATTATATATATAGCCCTTTCTCTATCACTCCATGCATGATCCTAGCTACTGGTGCAGTCCAATTTCAGTTCACCAATCCATATATTGAACTTAGTCATCTATCACTCCGATACATTAAATATCTATCAAACTCCATAATGATCAATTAAATTCAGTTGAAAATCAAGTTTCTTTTTCTTTTTTTTCGTTCCCACCAACTATTAAATGGAGTATTTGTATTATAGTATATTTCAATTTCATCAATGGCCTTATAAGTTTTAGATAATACAGTTAATTAGCACCAAACAATCATATGTGACAATCCTATGTTTTATGATCCACCAAAAATTTACGGGGATCAATGCCTCCTAGTTTAAAATAATTCGACCACACTGTTATCTTCTGTCAAAACTAAGAACAAAACATGAAACCTAGATGTGCGGTCTACTCTAATATATCTGGCTAGCTACTTCAAATTTATGATATATATAACACACACACATGATTTGTCCAGCATCTCAATCACTCACAGAGAATATTAGAATTCAATTAGATCCAATGTGTTCAACTGAGCTGAATAAAACTAGGTGAATGAGCTAATTCAATTCTTAAACATTTCAAATTCTCCCTAAAATTCTCGTTATACATACACATGTTTGACAACGGTAGAGATGTTGGTTTACTCTCACGTCTAATGTGAAATCTAAGACCAATTTGTCTTAGATTTTGTTTAACAACTTGCTTCAGTACATGTGTTAGGCTAAATAATGTTCAACTGAAAGATCGTAGGCTCGTTCGTGGGACGAGTTGATCGAGTGAACACGTTTGACTTTATAGGTGTCCTAAGAATGAAATCGGATACGCTCGTACAGTTGCATGTATACTTGGTAACCTTGAGGGCCTTAAGAATGTTAGGCTATATAAGATTCAGTTGAAGATTAGGCTCGTTAAAAAAAAAATGTGCTTCAGTGTCTTCTCAATATATCTCAAGTTAAGATGACACATCAACGACTTAAGTTAGAGTTTTATCGTTTATTTTAAATGTACTTATTTGAATTTCAAAATATTAATATCAAGTTGTTTGTACTTGTTGATCACTTTTGTTAGTTGGGAGAATGCATATATATATATATATATACCCATCTCTTGCAATTTTGTACTAGTAAGGTGAATAAGTAGTTCCTTGAATAGGCCCAATTCTTTTTTACATTCGCTTACTAACTAACCAACATTTTAAATATTGTGTTAATTAGCTAGCCATTATAGCCCTAACGAAAAGATGAAGCTAATGTAGCAGATGGGGGAGACTAGAAGGGCAATAAGGTAATAAGATGGAGAAATATTTAAAATGACGGTCAAAGCATGGTCAAAGCCAGAAGAGGTCTGTGTTTAATTTATGATTTTATTGCAAGCAAAGCATGCAAATTGGAAACCAAAAAGTCTTAAGTTGTAGTACTAAATAAATACTACTAAAACTGACAAGATTCAATCACATTTGGAATGTGCATGCATGGCTGGCTGGCTGTGGATGGCCGCAATGTATGAAACGGCGTGACCCTAATGAGTTTTACCGCAAATGGCCGGTGGGGATTCCCCACCACCACCGCAAATTTGAATTCTATTCCTAGGTTCTCTTGATGAGATTCCACAAAACATCTACACTAAATATAAATAAACATAATTAACACTCTTTATTTTTGTGTGTTTTCAAGATAAATTATAGTATCAATATATTTTTTTTAAGTCGTTGTTTATTGTAGCACACTCTGCTTAATATGATGATCTACACCGTTCTATATCCGCAATGAAAAACAAGAGTGATTGTGCATACAGTTTTATAAACAAATGTCTAATACATATATACCTGACGTGTGTACTACAAAATTGTCTAAGTCTACATTAAATTCACAACCTAAAAGTAAGCCTTGGACCCTTAGGATTGGTCTCACACTGTAGATAAAAATGAATTAGGCCCCAAACATGTGCCCTCTCGTGCTGCATGTCAATCAGAAGGCACCACGTGTCACATATGCACCTTCCACAAACTCACATGTGCACGTGTCACATAGCAGTATGTGGACTCGTCCCTTTCGTTGCTTTCCATGTGGCATCCTCTAGGTTACAACCAATCTTTATTTCTCACGTCACCAATATACATGCAACTGTACGCACCCGTTCCATTTTTGAGACACCTATAAAGTCATATGTGTTCACTTGGTCAACCCGCCCCCACAAACGAGCCTATGATCCTTCAACTGAACTTTATCTTCTTCCTTTTATAAGCAAGCGTTCTAACCGTGCTTGAACTTTAAGCCAATTGCTCGGATGATATATAGTTGGTCAACCGAACCTTATCTTGCCCACCATTCTCAAGGCCCTCAACGGTACAAGATCAAAACCCTACCCTTATTCCTCTCTCTCATAGCGTCAAGTGGCGATTTTACGTAGTCGCACCCACGCACCACACCAAATCGCGCAAATTAGATTGTTTCATCCCAAAATTTTGAAATTAACTATTTCTTACCCTTTTGCCATCAACACTTTCTTTATTAGTCAACTTAGTCTTTGAATCTACTTTTTTAGCTTCGCTCAACCCATCGAAGCCCCTTAGGATAAAGTAACCCTTATGAACACATGTGTAACATTTTTAGCTTAACGCCTCCAAATATGATGCACAAGAACCCTAGTTATATATGACCTCTTCTTAAGTCCTAACCACTACAAAGGGGCCTCACATACCTCATATACCTTCTTTTTTTTTCCTCACGGACCCTTTGGTACCCCTCTGATACCTCCCAAACCTACACGTGGGACCTCGATATTACGTAAGGCTTTTGGGACCCCTCCAATGCATCTTGAACATTCTCACAAGGTCTCAATGATACATTCGCTTGACAAGGGATCTTGTAATGTGCCTATGACCCATCCCCAACAGTACGTGTGAAACTCATATGCTTAGCGGGTAAAGTCGACACATGAACCTCGCATGTCTGCTTCCAATACACGTGCACCTTGTATGCACGCCTCCAAGACTCGTGCACCCCATATGCACACCTCTAAGACACATTCCCACACACGTGCCCCCCGTATGCGCACCTCCAAGATTTACGCGCCCATGCACGCACAATCAATATGATCTCCAAGGTTGCACCCCTACGACCCAATTTCGACCTTGAGAGAACGGATTAATTACTTGGGTCTTCAATTTGCGGCACACTCTACAACCTTTTAAACGAGAACGCTCAATGGGTAACCTCATGAATCTCTCATACTACTCCCATGGGTAACTACGCATGAACGTTCTAGGCATGCTACTCCCAGGGAAACCGGCCTCCTAGACTTTGACCTTTGGTGGACTCTAAGGCTTTAGTGCCTCAAGGATCTAACGTGATGATGTCACCATTGCATATTTCCTGCATCACATGTCCAAATATATTTGACGATGGAACTTTAAGTACAAAACTCATACGACTAAATGACTTTTACATTGACATGTGATTGAGATGGTTGTCGACTTTGAGCACTATGTAATTTCATGCTTTCGTGCATTTTTTTGGTTTTTCTTTGGTGTATGCACTCTGTTTTTCTCTTTAAAACTTAACGAAAAGTATTTTTTTTGCTGATAAAGAAAACAAGAGTGTTTCATTACATATAGATCTAAATCATGGCTATCTTATATATAGATTTATAAACATCATGGTAATGCTATTAAATAACGAGAGACGTGGGTCCTTGCTCCCCTGCCACGGTGCATGTGAAAAGAATTTGGCGGGATCCTTTGTGAAGAAAAGGGCAGGTGTTTTAATTAATTTAATCTTCAGATATTTTGTCAAAAGTGGTATAATAGTATCTTTCTTCCACACGGGTATACTCTGAGATTTCTGCAATGCCTCAGTCTGTGCAAATGATAACAACCAGAGACTTAAATTAATATACAATATCATGCATATCATAGCTTCCATAATATTATTCTCGTATATTGCATATATTCAACACATTAATAAACTGCTAATAAAGCTGTTTGATGCTTGAACCTTACAAATCATTTACTTAATTTTCTTCACATATAAGTTTATTTTACCATACTCATCCACGGAAGCTACTTTGCGCATGCAACTGCACAAGTAAAACACGTACCTATATTATTTGGACAACTTGAGTGTTCTACCGGGTGAAATATATAGTTGGCATGTTCTTGAGTTAAATATAATCAACGACTAAAATTTACTTTCTCATGTACATGCATTTGACATGCATCAAATAATACATGCATGAATAGTTTCCGTCTATCAATTATACACAGGACACATAAATTGATTACATTCTTTCATGCAAAACAAAGAATTTAATGTATGTTGAGTGGAATGTGCAGAAACAAAACTGGTAATATATATATTAGAGTCCAGTTTTCCAGCAACTGATGCTCAATTAGTGGGTACACAGAGTCTGTAGACTTCAACATTGAGGCCTATAGGGATTTTAACCATTTGATTTGCTAAACAAAACACTAATATATATGTATATACAATGCAATGAAGTCATAAAATTAATGAATTTAGGTTTTATATTTTGAAATGAATTGTTTTGAAATTCAACAATATATATGATAGCAGTAAACACAGCAAATTAAGGGCACAGAAACAATTAAAGAGAGTATTATGATAGATTGGGTAATGGTAAATGTAGCGTTTGGCGTGCAAAGGATAGTGCAGTGGAGAGAGACATAATAGTAAAAATTAGTACTAATAATATTTGATTTAGAATTAATTAAAGTAAAAAAGGGTTTTGACGGGTGCGAATACCAACTAAGCGGTCAACAGATTTCTACTTGGGACAACCAAAACCCAAATCCTTCTCATCTTCCTTTTCAATCTCATCGAGTAACTTTTACACTTTCTCTCCAATTCTACTATTTAATATGTCGGAGTTTTTTCATATAATAATCCATGCCCGTACACATACATACACATGCACCAACTCAGGGATCTACAAACCCTAACAAATATCTATATACATATATACACAATATATATTTTCTTATCTTGATCTTGCTCTTGTTCTTGATGATCTTGTGTATGTATCTATAGAGAGATAGAGAAAGATGATAAATATAATTACTAGTATGTAATTACTTTACGTAGAATTAAGAGAGTAATTAATTAAAGAAAAGAAGAGAGAAGTGAGAGAGAGAGAGAGGAAGGAGAGTGAGTGTGGGAATGCTGGGCTTTGGGGTGTCATTAATTGTGCACTTCGAGAGGTTGGAGAGTTCCAATAAACCCAAGTGGGTTCTTCGTAGAAAACAGAGAACCATTTTTTTCGGATTTTTCCAGTTGGAATTTTAGGTTTTGTTTCTTTTGTCTCTCTCTCTCTCACTACATTATCTTATAATAACATGACCACTCGTGCTCTTGTGGTTGTGCCATGGCTTCAATAAATAATTAATTCCAAGTGTTGGAATGTGGTCAGACCACCCTAGATGACCATTGCATTAGGGGTCGCTAATATCAGCCAACACATCCCTATTTCTTTGTTTTTGTTTCTATCTCTCTCTCTCTCTCATAAATTCACATTCTCTTTCATTTCAAAATAAACTATCTATCTATCTTGCATTCTCCTCCTCCTCCTCCTCCTCCTCTCTCTCTCTCTCTCTCTCTCTCTCTCATAAACCTTTCCTTCTTCATATATACTCTCATCTCTCTCTGTGTTTGTTTTTGTGTTTGTGTGAGAGAGAGACTTTGAGAGCAAGTTCATGTTCGTTTTGATGCCCAAACCCTAAGTCTCTAATCACATGCACCAACAGATTCAATCTTGATCATTTCTTGATTCAATCATTGTCCTTTAGCCTCCATGAATTCAAACAACTGGCTCTCCTTCCCTCTTTCCCCTACTAATTCTTCTTTGCCTCCTCAGACCAACCAGTTCTCTCTTGGCTTGGTCACTGATAATCTTGACAATCCATTCCATGGCCAAGGTATATACATACACATATACATATATATACTACTACTTCTTCTTCCTTTTGTTGAGTGTTTTGTGCTTCTTTTTGTATTTATGAACTTTTTGCTGCAGAGTGGAATCTGATAAATACTCATGGAGGAAGTGGAGAGGTTCCAAAGATTGCAGATTTTCTAGGTGTCAGCAAAACTGAGCACCATTCATCATCAGATCTTGTGAGCTTCAATGATCAGATTCATCATCACCATCAAGCTAATCATGAATCAGACTACTTGTTCTCAAACAGCAGTATTGTCCCAGCAGTTCAAAACACAGTTGTTGCAACCTCTAACACCACCTACCATGACTTCCAAGAAAATGCCAGCAATTTACAGTCCTTGACACTGTCCATGGGAAGTAGCGGCAACAAGGGCACTACCACATGCGAGACCAGCACTGATAACAGCACCACCTCTACTGCTGTCGAAGCTGCCCCGAGGAGGACCCTCGACACGTTTGGCCAAAGAACATCAATATATCGAGGGGTCACAAGGTCGAATATACTATATTAGCTAGTCACTTTTGTTATTTTATCAGCAAGCATAACAACCGATGACCGAACCTGAAACTTCAAGAGAAGCAAGCGCCTTAATATATTATCCAGTCATGACTATCAATCTTACAGCATCTATTGATTTGGGTGCAATTACAGGCATAGATGGACCGGGCGATATGAAGCTCATCTTTGGGACAACAGTTGTAGGAGAGAAGGCCAATCAAGAAAAGGTCGCCAAGGTAGAATTTTCCATCTTCTTCCTTTAGATGATGACCTAATTATTGAAGCCAAGTGCACAATTGTTATACACTCATTTGCTAACTTTTAACTTTCTTTTTCCGGTTTGGAACCTTCAATTCATGGCAGTCTATTTGGGTGTGTACATCTATCTCCTTCCAAATCAATCATTTTTTTAATGTGCGAGGCAAGTTTTAACAAATTAAGCTATGTTTTTAACATTGATTTCTATTGATATTGGCTTGCAGGAGGGTATGATAAGGAAGAGAAAGCGGCACGAGCGTATGATTTGGCTGCTCTCAAGTATTGGGGGACATCAACTACTACCAATTTTCCAGTAAGAATACGAAGATCAAATGCTAATTGTATAGCTTTTGAATAAAACTTTGATGTATATGTGTGTGTTTTGCTATATTTTGTAGATCAATAATTATGAGAAGGAGGTGGAGGAGATGAAGAACATGACTAGACAAGAATTTGTTGCTTCCATCAGAAGGTATATCTAATTAAACACGTACAAGTTCATGACTTGACTTCATCAATGAAGTATATAAAACTCAAGCACCTGACAAACAAACAGACAAATACCCTACATTGTTTGGTTTCGCTAATTTAAGTTGTTGGCAAATGTTTTTGTCAGGAAAAGTAGCGGGTTTTCAAGAGGCGCGTCCATGTATCGTGGAGTAACGAGGCATCATCAGCACGGAAGATGGCAAGCAAGGATTGGTAGAGTTGCAGGAAACAAAGACCTCTACTTGGGAACTTTCAGTAAGTCATGATCAGGTCTCAGTTTTGAGTTTCGGTGTTAGTGCGCTTGCTAGTAAAAAAAAAATGTCATCACTTCTTGTTTGCATCTTTCGAACAACCAATGGCATTACCATTTTCATCCCAAAATCAAGAACTCGAAACTAATTATATGCATACATTACAAATTGCAGGCACAGAAGAGGAGGCTGCTGAGGCATACGACATAGCTGCCATAAAGTTCAGAGGCCTCAACGCCGTAACCAACTTCGACATGAATCGCTACGATGTGAAGAGTATCATGGAGAGCAACACCCTTCCAATCGGAGGAGGCGCCGCGAAAAGGCTCAAAGAAGCTCAAGCCATCGAGTCCTCGAGGAAACGAGAAGAAATGTTAGCTCTGAGCTCGAGCTTGCAGTACGTTGGGTCGTCCAGCTCCTCCGGGAGGCTCCAGGCCTACCCTCTAATGCCACTTCAGCCATTTGAGCAGCAACAAGCTGCACTATCTCTTCAAAACCAAGAAATGTCACAGTACACACAAGACGCTTCATCTTT
This sequence comes from Pelargonium exstipulatum, assembly GCA_036897565.1. Classification (NCBI taxonomy): domain Eukaryota; kingdom Viridiplantae; phylum Streptophyta; class Magnoliopsida; order Geraniales; family Geraniaceae; genus Pelargonium; species Pelargonium exstipulatum. Next base: position 10,127 of record JAYMTG010000685.1, read on the forward strand.
TCACCAGAACTACATCCAGACACAGCTACAGCTCCACCAGCAGCAATCGAGCTCGAGTACTAATTACTTGCAACAGTCGAGCCCCAACGCGCAGCTCTACAACGCATATCTCCAAAACAACCCGGCCTTGTTCCACGGGCTCATGAACATGAACATGAACTCATCCCCATCATCTGCTATGGACAACGGGAACTCGAGCGGGAGCTACAGCGGAGGTTATCAGCTCGGGATGGGCTTGAATTCTCCGGCGGTGGGAGGGCAGCCGGAGGAGCTGGCGCTAGTGAAGGTGGACTACGACATGCCCTCGGGAGGCTATGGCGACTGGTCCTCCGCCGGAGACTCGGTTCAGGGATCCAGTGGAACCGGCGTTTTTACTATGTGGAATGACTGACTGATGACAATTTATAAGTATTCAAACAAAAACAAAAAGGGAAGAGAATTTAAATTTACCATGTTTAATTTTCCTTGTTTAGGCAATAGGATTTGATTTTCAAATGCAAACCCTAATTAAAGTGCTCATTAGTAGGCTTTTCTATGAATAGATGGAGGGCTTTTCTTTTTGGTTTGTTGATTCCAGTTTCAGTTTGTGATCAATGCTGTGTTTGTTTTGTTGAGGGTTCAATAGTGCAAAGAGGACGAAAATATCTGATAATGCATGGCCATGGATGGTCACTATTATATAGGGACCCAAATTTTGTATGCACAGTATTGAACTGAATTTGGAACTGGATCGGATTTACAGTTACTTTCAGACATTTTTTTTTTTTTGAAGAATTTTTTTGTTTGTTTATATATTAGAGAGAGCGCTAATGTGTGACACCTAATTCATGGCCTGGTATTTGTTGTTGAATATATTAGTCTTTTATGGCAATTTTTTAGTCATCACATGACCAATGAAAATCTTTACAGTAAAAAAGTGATATATACATTAATGTTGTAATATATTTATTTAAATTTATCAATTTAAATGAATAAAAATTATAATTAC
>JAYMTG010000686.1:0-11106 GCA_036897565.1 Pelargonium exstipulatum
TTCACTTCACAATATTAAGTCAATTTACTGATACTAAAAGCAAACATTGTCTCTCCATATCACCAAGAACATATTATTATTGTAAAAAAAATAAGGTATTAAAAAATCTATTTTAATCCTTGATCTTTCATGTTTCGATTCAATTGATCTTTAAATTTGTTATAGCAAGAAATAGTATATGAATTTTCGTGTTTTGAGCTAATTTGGTCTCTAAACTCTTTTTGACCCTAAAATGGTTATTGAATTTTCAAATATTTACTGAATTTGATCTCTCAACTTTTTATATAAGCTATAAGAGCAAAGAGCATTTTAGGTGTAAAAAAATTGCGTTCATAAACTAAATTAGCTTAAGTTTATAGTCTCAAATTGTATCTAAACACGAAAATTAGTACCAAACTGACTTGGCATAGCTCATGCACATAAATGGGAAAACATCTTGGTCAAAAGATGAGGATCATATAACCAGAACCCTCAAACACTGACTAAAGATTCTAAAGCCCAAAAAGAGCAAAAAGTGAATCAAAATAATAACAAGAAAATGGAATCTCCATCTCCATGCTTGCTCAAAAAACAAAAACCAAAAAGAAGCACAAGACAAATAAATATCATTACCATTAAACCAAGAAGAAGAAAAAGAATAGAAGCTGAAGTTTTTTTTTTTTTTTTTTTATCTTTTCTTTAACTTTGATAGAGGAAAAAAAAACAAATTACATGATGATGGGTGTAAGTGATGCATGCCCAGCAGCTACCATACACTAAATATTACAAATGTTTAGCTCGCTACCTCGTATGCGTCTCTTACATCCCATGTTGTTCCCAACATAATTAACATAAAAGTTAAAAGAAACATAAAGTTTTTGAAGAAGCACAAGGTTAAGTAAAGATCGAAGAGTGACAATATGAAGGAGTTAACGTAAAATCGGACCGCTACCCTCAATTCCCCACAATGCAATAACGTCGCTCTCCCAGTTCTGCAGCTAGCTACCTACCGTAAACTCAGGACAGCGTTGAAATTGCAAAGGTTTCATTTGTTGTTGGTGTTGTGTTCTTTTGCTATCATCAGCTGCTTTGACACATATTTACAAAAGAACCCTCGTACGCCACTTCGTGCACGCCGCCGGCTATGGTGGCTGCTGCCCCCTCCGTAGCCACCGTCTAGGCCCCGGCGGTGGCCACCACCCATTGGAAATGAAATATTGGTAGTCAAAAGTGTTGAAGCTAAGCTTAGCTTCCCTATAGGGAAGAGAGGGAGTGTGTTTTGTGTGTGTGTGGATATAGGGTTGAGGAGGGGACATGATGGGTCGTATATAAAGGCAAGATTGTGGTTGCTTTTTTTTCTTCTTTTCTTTCATTTTCTTAATTTTTTTTTTTTTTTTTTTTTTTGTTTTGTTATGTACAGACTACAATCCAGAGAGGTCGATAAAATGATTTTAAAGAAAATAGACACCTCTTCAAGCTTGCAAGACGACTTCACGAAGACACACCTGGAAGCCCGACAAAGGAGAACTCAGAAGTCAGCAGCCCTCACAAGGTGTAATCAACCCCATAATATGCAATATACAAAACCCGTACTTTTCATTCATGCCATGCCGTGCCTCAAACCAAAATTAAGCTGCCAACTCCACCCTCTATACCTTGTCAAGCTGTCAATTGATTTTTCAAAATTGTTAGTGTGCTCATTTCGATGCCACTAGAGGTAACCATGCAACGGATGGCTAATGGTTGTCCTCTTTCACAGCAACACTTTTCTCTTTGGCGCGGAAATCTTCCAAGCTACGGAATTCTTCCCTGAGCAACCTATCCAATTCTGGATGCTTCTTTAGCGGCTCTTTCTGCTCATGTCGCCCACGATAATGGTGGAATGCCCTGCCACCAAAAAACAAAAACATCTAACTTGTAGGAAGACCCTCATGGATGCATTTTAGATAACGAGCGAGTTTTGATGGTAGATAAAGAAGTTTAAAGTACATTCTACAGATACCAAGCTAAGTTAATGATGCTAGACTAATGAGTAACAAATAAGATCATATACTAAGTACGCATTCAAGATTTCCTCTGTCGTAACTAGTGATTTTATGCTTATTTCGTGCTTCTCATCCCCTTGTATCTAGTGATGCAAATTTCAAATCAGTTCTTGTGCTTTTATTATAATTCTTGTCAACACTGCTTTTCGATTATCCTACCCTAAAACTAGGGTCCCCATTTCCATCTCTCATGCCACCCATTCAATCATGGCAATGGAGGTACACATGAACAACTGAGTTCTACATAAAGAGGGGAAGCTTTCTACTTTCCACCACAAAGCATAACCAGCCAACCAATACCTTCAACTATTGACATTGTATATGGTGAAGGATAAGCAAATGCCCAAGCCTATTCTAGAGACTTTCACAAGTCAGTATGAGTGAAGTTTGATATTCCTACAATATGTAATTTAATTATTAACCCATATTCACACAAGTTCATAATTACACCACCCATATTCTCAATCTCAACTGATTCACAACACCATATGAGTACTTCATATGGTTTAAGCAAAACATTCAAAAAAAGTCTGATAGCAGCCAGAGTGTGTGTGCACACATTAATATAGAAAGGGTACCCAAAACTATATAAGATACTTACCAGTATTTTTCGAGGCCGTAGAGATTGCCTTTAAGGTAGAAGTCAAGCGTTAGCTCTTCAAACTCCGCGTACAGGTCCTCACTGAATTCCTTCTCCAAACCATAACTGAAATAGTAAAATTAGAAAGATTAATGAATTAAGATGAGTTCATCTCACAGTAAATGCGCATTATGTGTACTTCCAATTAACGGGAGAAACAATCTTCCAAGTACCTGTCAAAACAAAGCTTAATCCTTTTCAGGCAATACGGGGCAAACAAAATAATGAATGGCAAAAAGTACATTGGTAATACCTATAAAACCTGAAAAGGCACTCTATTCCATAATTATAATTAGCAGCTGCATCCTCCAGTGCATATTTCCGGAAGTCATTATACATAGAAGGAACAAACAAGTCTCTAAGGAAATAGGACCAAAACCGGTATAGTGTATTCATTTCCTGCACGCAAGGGTATAAAGGCAGATATTTTACTAGCAAAAATAAAAGTACATTAGCATTCATGCATTGAGACAAAAAAAAAAGTAGAGAGATTAAAACAGAGACGAGAAATCAAATTCAAACAGTTATCTATTTGATAAAACACTTATGCATCCCTATTTGGTCAACTGCAAATGTCACAAACCCTTCCAAGGAATTGATATTACCACCTAGATAGAACAAAATATAGACCGCCAAATATAGGGTAATGAGAAATACTATATCTAGGTGCAGTGAATCGCTATTTATCTATTCCATGTGGTCATTTTACGGACCATGTCCATGTGTAACTGTATGTACTATCATATCCAAGGTAAACGATTCTAGCATAGAGGAACAAGAGCGCACACACATACACACACATGAAAATATAAAATATTAGTATGCCAGATGAAACTGGCTATGAGAGAGTTGGTATGAAGGAATGGTCCACCTCACTGCAGCCTATGCCCATCTTCTTTCTGTCATTAAGGCACCGCTTTTGAAACTTCAAGTACCTAATGGAAAGAGTAATCATATCAGACATTTATCAAATAAAGGATAGCATTCTGTTTCTCTCGATATTGGCTTACTTTTGCTGTTTAAACCCATTTTCCTCCAATAACTGATGACTAGGGTGCTGAAAAGGTGGAAATGACTTTGGCATAGAGCCCACAGGTGGGCTACTGCCTGATAGAAACCCGTGTGGTGAGACACTTAATCTTGAAGACCTCAAGCTGTAACATTGAGAATAAGATCTGTGAGTGTAGACCCAAAGAACTAATGAAACAACACTTTGTTCACACTTCGAGAATTTCTACAAACAATAGACCTCACTCACCCATGATTATCAGGTGGTGTAGAACTAAAGAAAAATCCAACTGAATCACTTGGTGGACTTTCTGATATAACTCCAAGAGAGTTACGACCAGTTCCATGATTCCTATAGTTGCTGGAAAAGAATCTCTGTTTGTAGGATGACTGTTGCTTTGGAAAGCCTTTGTGTTGCTTCCTACGGGAATTAGTACTTCCAGACTCTTCAGAGCAACTGCTGCCAAGAGAATTTTCATTTGCTTTCGAATTTGATAGCCCCTGGGTACCGACTGAAGATTTTAAGATTCCATCTCTATTCTCAAAACTGGAGTTGTTCTTTCTACGATTAGATCGCTTAGTTCTCAGTTCCTGAAAAGAGGGTTTAAATGGACATGTAATTAAGAATATTAACAATAGTAAGAAACATAGTGAGTGCTTCAGGCCCCTCAGCTTACTTGTTCATAAAAGTAAAGACCATCATTTATAGTTGAAGCAAGTTCCTTGGAAATGGAATTTGATTCTTTTCCACCTGCTTTAGGTCCATCACCTCCCCCGTTATTCTGAATGACAAACAAAGAATCATTTGAGTGTTCCTTCTAGACCATCGATAGTCAAACTCAACCATATCTTATTATTTCATTTGGTATGATAGTTAAATTCTTGTATCTTTCATATCAGATGTAGGGCAAAATGCAGATAATGTTCTAATCTTTTCCAACAATGGATGGGACTGTCATCAGTAATCAAGATAATTAAAAAGAAAAGAGAATGATCTAGATCCATAACCGTGTCATTTCAAGTTTACGCCTTTACTTTGAAGAACATACCGAAACCGGTCAGGGGTTGGTCCACAATCCAAAACCATACGTACAATAAGCTAATCTCTGTAGTAGTTTCAGTAATCTCTAAAAGTCCCTCAGAGAAAGAATTAACTAACATTCAGTGACGAACTTGTAGCTTGTTAAGGACTGAAGACCCAAATCCTTCTCGGTGACAAATTTCTCAAGAACTTCACTAGCTACCCTACTTCGACTATATCTGGTATTCGCATATATAAAATATTCACATTTGTAAAGTATATATAAAAGAAAATTCCTGAGTCAATAACGACCAGTTTGCACAAAAAATACTCTACATGTAAATGCAGCTTTAAGAAAACTGTGATGTTTATACAGAATTTGAACAACGTACAAATGGATGCATGATATAAATCCATAATATATGAAGTATTTAACTTTGATATAATATAAATAAACTGCTCTGCATAAATACCCGAGTCACAATCACAAGTCTCTGAACATCCTGATCATTGACAGTCATCTCCTCATCTTCCTCACCAATCCTTTTGAAATGTTGTCGATAAAAAAGCCACACGCATTAGCAAGTTAAATATATCAATAAGACAAACAATCCATGATAGTAATCTCTGTATGCCAGCATAAAGTTGAACCTAATAAAATGAGACTCAATATGGAAGTCATACTGAACAAAATCAGTTAACGGTAGTTTCAACCAGAAATTTTTTAAAAGCAATTTTATTAGGGAACGCTTCTACTTATAAAGAACATCTATTTTCAAACATCTAAATTTCTGAAGTGAAAAGTATCTTACTGCGATTTGAAAAATTAAAGACAATGCAAAAGACTACCAATGGAGAAAGTACTCCAGGCATATGAAATTTATTTCTCGGACAACATGACAAACACTTAGCAGAAAATTCTTAGTAGAAAAACAAACTATACGGCACAGGTTCTACTACGAAGAAACTAGTATCTTCTAAAACAACTCTGAAAGAAGGCCACTAACATAGCAACAAGATGAAAATGTTGTACAGTGGCAAAATAGACAGTATGGATACATGTAACTTTATAGTTGTTGAAGAATTAAAACCAATTAAACTTAAAAAATCTGAACATTACTGCAATCGAGAAAATAGTTATTTGCTTGAAGCAAAAGGCGGTCACTAAAATCTACTTTTAAGACAAATGGATCTAGCGTAAACATGAGATACCTGCTAACAGAAGATAAATCATCCTTTTTAGATTTTTTCCGCTCAATCTCTAGCTCTTCATCGAGCAGAAATGTTTGTGCAAAATCATCGGACAAGCCAGCATGGTCATGTGCAGTCACATCAGTAGACACCTTTGTGTCTTCAGTCTCATGATCAGTGTGTCTTGCAGACTCAATTCCTTTTGAATAGTTAAGGGAAGAAGAAAGATAACTGATGCCACGACCAGACACCCTGGCTTTCGATTCTTTAACTGAGTGCCCACTTGCATCAAAAAAATTGGCTATCTGTGTTCTACCACTCGAGAGAAAATTCTTACCATCATCTTCTTTGCTACCATTACATGACACTGCTGAAGTGTCTTTATTTGAAGGTGAATTCTCAATATGTGGTGAACTGTCCAGATTTCCTCCAAAGGTGCTCTTAATATCATCTTTGTTAGCATCAAGATTCTCAACAGCAACAGCTTCGTCCTGGGAAGTCTGCACTTTAGACAATGCATGCTCTTTTGAAGCTGGAATCCACTTTGACCATTCATCACGTTTTCGTAGCTTGCCACCCTGCAGAAATAAAACCCAAATCAGAATGAAGAGAAGGCATTTGATACCAACAGACAAAAATTAGACAAAGGACTACAACTTGTCGACATGACACTTGAAGATTTAAGTCTCAACTTTGTTTTATAATACAATTTGCATATTGGGACTATATACTGCAGCCTTTCTATGAGCTGCTATCACATTGTAATAGTCTACATAAGCCCCCTCCCACCTCTTCTACTACCTTAAAATTAAAATGGTGACCACAAAATAACAATAAGAAAATATTTGTGGTTATGAAATTTATTTTAATTTACAGAATGATTAGACAAATTTACATACAAATAGCTGGGAAAACAAAGAAAATGATACCAATCCATTAGTAATCGTAAAATTTGCAAATTTAGAATACTTGAAACAGGAAAATAAATGACCAGCAAAAATGCTTAACTCAAAATTTATCCATAGGACTCAACAAAAGTTACAAAACGACAACAATAATCAAGTCATTTCCTGAATATTCGAGTCACAGGGATCATTCAGCGAAATTCCTAGAGTTCTTCTGCTCATATTCTCCATCTCCACTCCATCCTATCTAATGTTTTCTTCTCATTAAGTCATGCATCATCATATCTTTTGTTGCTATTTCTTCCCATGTTGGCTTATGCCTACCCCAACCCATTTTAGTTCCTCATTCCCGAATTCTCTCACATTTTCTTTCAAGGACACTAACACAATTTTCCAAAAATCAATTTGGAAGAACAAGCTGTCAACTGAACTGAGGTAAAACTGGAGCAAAGAGAATCATATGGAAGAATAGAATCTAATTAACATAGTTATGAAAAATCTTGATTATTTGGCCATAACAAAATTGTTCTTTCAAGCTTGCTAAAACAAACAATACAACCCAGGTTGATGAAGGAATATAGAAAAGTCAAAATAATTCATCAAAAGATTATAATTGCATCACCCATATAATCTTTTTGTAGGAAATAGCAACCATAGGATCACTTATATTTTATTATTTGCAGAGATTTGCACATCCTAGAGCACATATATAAAATTATAAACTGATTTGTTAAATTAAAACACAAATTTAAGTGATGGTTAAATAATCTCTATCCCAGCTATCATACATATATTGAAACACCATGTAACAATGATGAACAGTGTATCATATAGTTAATAATATACCTGAACTTCAACTGTAGTAGAATTTTGCAGTGCATCAAGGATATATGCAATGTCTGTACTCAATTTCTTAAGCTGTCAATCATAACATTAAGCAATAACAAGTGTCAGAAGTTTCATTATCTCTAGGCACGAATAAAGGTAACAAATTTCATGAAGAAAAAGTAAGCAGATTATGTTATAGTGTAGTAAGTGGGAACAAAGCAGAGTACAGAATTATAAGCAGTAATAACACTAGCATATAAAATTGGGATAATCTAGGATAATTGGTGTACAATATTACACAGAAGCGTACCCTTTTAAAGTCAGCGATAATGGATATTGGAACCCATCCTTGGTCATCCATTATGGAAATAAGGTAATGGTCAGTCTTCAGATTTTCATCACTGCCAAAGAGGGTTACGAAATCAAAATATCAAGAACACAACCTATCAAGTCAAGCTATTCATTTGTTATGAAAAGCTAGTTATCACAATGACTAACTCCAGATTCCAATAAGTTTCTAAACAGAAAAAAAATGAAGCCAACCAATGATGAGATAAACAAAACGCATTATATCAACCAGAAATACATATTGCTATGCGTTTTCACCTTATAAGACAACATCAATCAGCATTAATTACAAATGCTGCCATAGCGCAAAGTAATATCATCTAGTTGGGGTGATTCAAGGACTATGGCTCAGTTCTTCATGTTGACTCAAGGTTCACATAACAGATTGTCGGACAAAAGGAACAAGCATCATGCATTTATTCCTCAAATGACTTACCTGAAATAGTACTCAACTTGTTTCACTATTTCTGCCTTTAAAGATGATATTTCTGAGGGGATCACAGGTGGCCCAGGATTCATAGGATATGAAATATGGCGTGGGGGTAGTGGTCCCCTGATAGAGCCTGGAGGTGGAATAGGAACATAACATACAGGCCCTGCATCATGGATATACTTCATTTTGGTCAGCATTCAGCAAAATAAAATTTAAAAAAAAAAAGGTACAGCACATACCATAATGTCAAACTGACAACAACAACAAAAAAAGCTAACAAAGAAGGCAGAATCTGAGCAGCAGGAAAGAAAAGTGGTCAGCAAACAAGAAACGCATATATGGGGTTAACAATTACCTGGGAAGCTTGGACCAACCATGAAGCCAGGACCTGGACCAAAGAATGGAGGCCTTATAAAGGGCCTTGGTCCAAAACCCTGTTGCATGTGGATGTTGTCTTTGGGATTGAATGGTCTCTGATGCCAGCCATGATTCACTGGGCCACCAGGTTCTTGCATATTAGGTCTTCTGTTATTGAAGTTGACAGGATAAGCATTGGGGTCACCACGAGGTGGATGGGGAACATTTCTGCTGGCATCTATACCATGGACTGGTGCAACAAAAGCTTGCATGGGTGTGTCAGATCCAGATTTACCTAAAGGAGTTTCAACACCTGGGAAGGGTCCAGGATGAGGTGGATATGCAAAAGCAGGAACTGCCATATGTGGAGGGGGTACCATAGCAGGAAAAATATGTGGCATTGGTGGTTGATGGTAAGGCATCGGTACAGCAAAAGGAGGGGCACCATTTGGGTTACGTTTTGGGCCTGATTTTTGATGACGTGAAGAGGAATGTTTATGCGACATATTATGATTTCCAGACCCATGAGACTTCTGCTGCACGTAAGATCCCTGGACAGAGAAAGAAAACACGACAGAATATTAGTTTAAAAAACAAAGCTATGACAACATGTATCATTTTAAGCAGCCAGAATTTATTTTTAAAAAATATATATACACATGAAGGAGAGATAAAACTTCAAAAACAGCCTGGAAGGGAGGGAAAGAACTAACATTCAAAACTCCATGGCAGTACATATGGCAGTAGTAGTATCAATTTTAAGACTCAATAATAATTACTATTTGGCAGTAGTAGTACATGATAAACTGATTACGAAGAGAAAATGACTCAACATCAATATACCAGCTTATAGAAGAGTATCGTTTCTCAATGAGGTATTGTGTAATTGAACATAAATGCACACAGAATTACCTACAAAAGTATTGGTCACATTTACCCAGGAGTGAGTGTTTCTGATTAATTTGAGTAACTTGTAGAAAGGATCCAAGCAGAGATCACTTAAATTAGAAATAGAAGTCAATTTGTGTGGAATCACCACCAGTTCATATAAATTCACTATAAGAAGGGGGGGAAAACTGATTTTCCTACTTAGTAACACATCATATTGTGGGCTATTTTCAGCATTGGGACAAGGAACACAGCTTCCTATGTGTAACAAACAAAGCCCAAATCACAATCACATATCAACCATAAACAAAAAATAAAAGAGAGTATGTGTTGTATACATTGAAAAAAATATGTAGCATTTGCCGTTGTTCATACAGAAGTAAGCTGGTCAGTCATGGCGAGGATTATAGTAATTTGTATTCAAATTAATTAAAGTTGCCTTCTTGGATTCAAATTCTTTTTTGAAAATGAAGAAAATACCTACCCATGCACTACCAAAAAAAACAGATACAGAACAACTTGCATTAATAATGACAGTGAGGCTCACATTTCAAAAATAAATAATAAGAAAGCACATAAATTAGCATAAAAAAACAGTTATTGTTTTAACATTAAAAGAAAAAGAAAAAAGTTAATAAACCTGCACAGACGGTGTTTGTGGTGGCGGAGCTGCAGCTCCATCAGCAACCTGCTCCACCGCTCCCCCTAGCTTTCCAGCAACATCTTGGGTCTTGGAGCGGCGTTGTGCATCAGTCAGTACCGGCCACGACTCGGCACCCATGACCGGAGCATCGGTGGACTTCCCGTCGGCAGCGGCCGCGGGAGTTTTCCAGGGCGACCTAGGGGCAGAGAGGTCCTTCTGATCGTCAACGGCGGCAGGCTCATTCTCCGCCATAACCATTCTCCTCCGATCTGGGTATAACCAAATTCACAAGAGATAGAGAAGACACCAAATAAAAACAAGAGCCTGCCAGCCACTGAAAAGGACCAGCTGGGAGAGAGTGTCAGTGGCAGAGGCGTAATTTGAGCAAAAAGACAGGGACTTTATGGGAGAAAAAAAGATTAAGCAGCCATCATCGGAGCTCAGAGCTCTGGTGGCTTGCGGCTGTTAGGGGTTCGGGGGAGTGGGGTGTAGAGAGGGGTTGACAGTTGACGCCAACAGCAGTTGTGTCTGATTGATTGATAAATGAGCGAGCACAAAGTGCGTTTGAGAATTCTAGCGGGCGTTATATAATCAAGAGGTGGTGTTAGCAATTTTGGAGGTGTTTTGGCCAATGGGAGTGGTCTAGTGGTGTGGAAGCAGCAAAAACAGGAGTGGAAAGAAAAATATAGAGACTGCGAAAACAGCAAAAATTGGATTTGATGTTGCCATAAAAAAACCCTAGTCAGGAGTGGAGGACACTCGCTGACCTCATCCAATACTTTTTCGTCTAGGGTTTGCTCAGTTTCGTCATGGGCTTGGG
>JAYMTG010000687.1:0-11103 GCA_036897565.1 Pelargonium exstipulatum
CAGTTGTAATCAATAGTAGAGTGTTCGTTGAAGCTCTTTTAGTATTTTTGAACACTCTAAACATTTTTAAGGAACGTGAACGAATTTTCGAATGATGTGTTTTTGTATCATCGTTAGTTACTTATTGATTTGTTGCAATTGATTCGTTTGAATTGATTATAAAATTTTGTTTTATTTTAATTATGACAACTTTTTTTTACCGGCAACTTTTGTTGTAAAATTGAATGTTTTTTTTTCTTTTTTTTATCCAACTATCTGACAATAATTCAAGGTAGATTGAACTTTCGGGAGAGATTTTAAAAGTCACTAAGAGGTTCCGCCATGACTAAAAACGGAAAAAATTATTCACATTGGGTTATTTATAGGTCAAAAAATGCATAACTATTTCATCTAAAAAAGTTCAAAAATCTCCCTTGAAAAGGCTTATTTAAATTTCTAAAAATGAACTTGAGACTTGAAATATTGGTTATGGAATGGACAGGAACGGTTTTAAGGAGGGTATGGAGGGTATGGAGAGGGGGGTGTAACACCCCTCCAATGTTCAGAATCGTCGGCAAAAATGGCAAAATGGTAAACTTTTTCTATTAAATTAATTTTGGACAATTTTTTCCAGGTGGAAGCTGACGTGGAGTGCCACGTAGGACGAGAGTGTGTTTTTTGTGAGAAAATTGTCATGTAAGCACCATTTAAATGATTCTGTTAAAAAATTGACCGAATGGACCATAGAGAACAGAATTCTCGTTCTTGGATGTCTCCGAAATACTTTATAGTTCAGGGACTATTGCGGAATAAATTGTAAAGTTTAGGGACCATTGAATATAAAAAAACCTAAATAAAAACGTGAAGAAAAGCAAGCATGATGTGTGAGAGAGAGAGAGAGAGCTCAACAGTGTCTGTAGCATAAACAATGAATATTTTGATGTCTCGCTGATATTCAATGCAGTCTCTTCTGAGCCCTCACTCACTCAAATCACACCCACTCGTTTCTCTCCTCTACTTCCATTGGATTTGGATCAGAAAAGCAAGAACCAATCCTCTGAGTCTGGGCTCTATCGCCATATGATGCTTTGTTCTTCACTCCGAGATCGAATACGGCCATGGCTTCGCGATTATGACAGACTCCAGGCCTGCGCTATAATCCTCATTTACATCCAAGTATTGTACCCTTTTCCGTCTACCATTACATCTATCAATTTCTGTGATTTTGTTGCTTTGATTTTGATGGTTTCGCTGCTAGATTGGTTGCGCCTTGCTCGGATCTCTCGGGGCTCAGTACAACGGTGTTTTACTCATCAATTTGGCCATTGATCTCTTCGCTCTCGTCGCCATCGAGAGCAGCAGTGAGAGCCTCGGACGCACCTACGCTATTCTTCTGTTTTGTGCTCTTTTGCTCGACATTTTTTGGTTTATTCTATTCGGCTATGAGATTTGGTGTGTGCTTGCTTGCTTGTTGGCTGATATTTGGTGCTTCCCTGCTTGAATTGAATTGAATTGAATTGACCATCTTGTTCTTTGCCTTTGCGTGTGTGTAGGCACATTTCTTCTGGTAGTTACGGGAGGTTCTTTGTTTTTTCGGTGAAGCTCGCTTTGGTAATGCAAATCATAGCCTTCTCTGTGAGGATGTCTTCTTCCTTGTTATGGATTCAGATTTATAGGTTGGGGGCCAATACAGTGTCCCGAGATGCTGATTTTGATTTCAGGAATAGTTTTTTGAACCCCACAACTCCTTCTGCAGTTAGGCAATCCCCACGTTCTGATGGTTTAGGAGGCTCCATTTATGATCCAACTCATTTTTCATGTCTATTCCAAGACAGGCAAGACAATGGGGTATGTCTCATAGCATCTTGTTCCTTTACTTTATATGCATCTTTTCATATATCTGTATTGAAGCTAATATTGCAACTCGTGTCGCACATGTTAATGAGCTCTTGTAGTTTTGTGCCTAACGTGAGGTTGACTTATAACTTTTTCTCTCCAAATAGGGACATTTGATTTGTTGGCGTTTTGTAATTCTGAATTCAGTCATACACTTACCTGATACTTAACAGATAGTGAAGTTTATGGCATACCAATCAATGTTCAATTATTAAAATGTTATAGGATTCTGATATTATTACTTCTATGTATTATTGTATGAATTTTTATATCTCACGACATGTTGTATACTTATTGTAGTTTTTTTGTTATCCAAGGATAAGATTAGTAGCTAGAGTTAACTGAGATTGACACGCTCTTAAATTATTCTAGTGCTTGATGCCTTGCAAAAGGGAAGGTTTATTTGAAGAACTTTTCTTAGAAACTTTCTTGCTTACTTATAGGATCATTTGTAATCTATTCAAAGAGTTCCATTTTTCTAGGTCATCTATTCCCTTCTTCCATTGCAGTAACAAACAGATACCATTGTTCTTGCCGAAGGTTGTAACCTTCATCCGTTGTAAATAGTAAAGGGTAAGGGAGAGGTAGAAAGGGGAGTACTTCAGTTTATCCCATTACCCCTGCCATATAATAAATATCCTTCTTGTCTTGTCATGAATAAAGAGTACGGTAACAAACACTCAGTAGGGCAAGTGGTTGATTTCACTTGGTCCCTCGAGGTCTTAGTTTCAAGTCTAGGTGTTTGTTCGCTTGTTGATCAAAAGAAAAAGAAAAGGAACATAAAATAAAATAAAGGGTATGGTATTAATTCATTGCTATAGTATTGAAGGTATTGGAATTACTGGGCTAGCTGGACGTGATATCTTGTATTCATGTATATTACAATCTAAACTTAAAAGGTCCCACATTGGAATATGATGACATAAACGTGTCACTTATAAGGGGTTGGGTACTTGGGTTAGACACCCTCCACTAGCAAACCGCCTCTCTAGTGTGAGTTATACCTAAGCCGAAATAAGTTGACCCTTAACAATGTATTTGATTGAAAAGAACTATCTTTTTTACTCTTTTGAAAAAGACTTATTTCATTAATGGTTCCTGCATCCTTAAGATTTCCTCATAAACCACTGGATATGTGCTTAAAACATCTATCACCTCTCTGCGTGTGCACCCAACATTCTCAAATTCACACTTCATATTGCGAATTTGTCGTGAAATAATAAGAAATCTTGGTCAAATCGATTAATATATATAAAGCAATACCTTGCTTTGCCATGTGTCACTTTCTAGGAATTTAGAGATATTTTTTATTTTGTTATTTGTTCAAATATCTGTTAAATTCATTTCTTTATTTTCTCTATAATTAGTTTTAAATCACAAAACAGTTTTATCTTTTCATAATTACAGTTTTTTATTATCTCCACTTATCCGTTTTGGAATCATCTGCAGTTACCTTTGATTCATTGTAACTGCACAGTTCACCCACAACTGCTTCTATTACAAAAATGCTCTATTGTTTATCCATTACCCCAAGTCACATGATTCAACCATCATATCCATTGTTTCACCAAGACTTTTGTTTTCTCTCCAAGCTCAAAGGCAATCTTTTCATATTCTTTTTTTCCTTTCTATTATTGTGTGATCATGTGTATGTTGTTGGTCTATTATGAATTTGTTTCAAAAAATGTGTATTTTTCGTCTGGGATGTTGAGCATCATAGGAGAGATGTGTGTCGTAAATAAGGAGAGTAGGAAAATCGATAGACTTGAAGAAAAAAGGAGATGAGGTCAAGCAGCAATTTGGAATTTCCAGCGATTTCCACATGCTAATAATGTTTGGTAATAGAACTTGGCCTATAGATTAACTACCTGTGTAATTCAAGTAGCTTCAATTATTTAGTTACTCGGTTGAAATTTTACTATTGGACTGATTCAATCTATTTGCTGTAGATATGCGTTTTTTATTCAAGTAGCTTCAAATATAGTATTTTACTATTGGAATTTTACTGTGTTCTCATATTGCATAATGAGTATGATGCTATAAACTGTCACTTTTTTTTATACATTTGTACATATATGCAGTTAGTATGATTTACTAATAATCTATAGACTCATTCTTTAAGATTCATTCTTTCCATCCTATTGTTCATTTTGTTTGGCCTAACTCTTATTATTCAGCATTGCTATGAATGAAGAGTAATCAAAAGCAAAGTACCACACCGTTCAGCAGAATGGATTTGACTTATTTTGCTAGCTTATTGTCTTCACGTGCATTACATCGTAATTAATAATCTATAAACTCTTCAAACTTTTTATTTGTACCCTTGGGTAGTGTTTAGATTAATAATCTATAGACTCTTCAATTAAGTGATACCACTTAACCGATTCCATTAGCTTTATATGCTAATTTAAGTATTACACAACAAAAAACCTATATTAATACATTTGTAATATAAGTTATGGTATGATGGATGATTGCATTATGGTATTATATCAAAATTTTAAAATTATTTTATAATGCAGTGCATGCTTAAAGATAACCATAAGTTCCAATCTAAGAATAAACACATAACACCTCAAGGATCTTAATTAGCTTTCGAGTTTGCAGTTCATTGGTGAATCTTTTATCCAACCAGACAAACCCAATAATGAGGTAAAAAGTCTATGATACCCATCCAAATGACTTGCATCGATCTCTTTCTCTATTTGCTGTAACATTATTGATAAAGATATTTTGCTGTTTTTGTTTTTGTTCCATTTCATGCAATTTTGCTTGCACATATGGGTATCGACCTCAACCTTCATCGATAATCTCTACAATTGTTAAAGATATTTCAAGCTGAACATAGAGAATTAAACTGTCTAAATTTAAAAATGATACATGAGAAGATTTCAAAAAAGAAATGTATTAAATTAAACTAAGTAGAATTTATGGACGAGTTAAATGTTGGTGTTTTTGAGGTCTTTCGTCATGGCGACATTGAGGGAATGTATGAGATAGAGATCGTCTAACATTTGGGCACGAGATTGCACACCTCTAATGGTTGGGTTGCCCCAATAAATTACCTTAAATTTTAGTACGGGAAGATTTGAAAGCATAACAATTAATTTTTTATATTTACCCGTGCGTGCACGGGAACTCCATCTAGTGTAACATAAAATAAAATTAAAATTAATAAAAAACATGACACAAAAAACAAATGAAATATAAAATACAATAATTTGGCAAAACCTGGATATGTCGTCCATCATAAAAACTCGAAGAGGCTTTAATTCTGAAGGCCTCCACTTCAAGAACTCATGTCGCCAGTTATGCAACACATTAACAGGCGTGACAATGAGTGCAGTTCGCAATCCCAAATCAATA
The DNA here is from genome assembly GCA_036897565.1 of Pelargonium exstipulatum. Classification (NCBI taxonomy): domain Eukaryota; kingdom Viridiplantae; phylum Streptophyta; class Magnoliopsida; order Geraniales; family Geraniaceae; genus Pelargonium; species Pelargonium exstipulatum. The sequence goes on from JAYMTG010000687.1 coordinate 5,242, forward strand.
CTTCTCATGGCAGTATACAAGAAAGCTATAGCACCCAAAAGAATGCATCAATGAATTGAAAAGACTAAGCATTATACTATGATTCACTTAGCAATCCCAAATCGAAACTTGTCATGGCACGAAATCTATGAAACAGGTAAAAGCGTTTAGCACCCAAAATAACGCATCAATGAATTGAAAACAGCACCCAACAGAATGCATCAATGAATTGAAAAGACCCCAAAAAAACGCATCAATAAATTGAAAATAGCACCCCCAAAAATGCATCAATGAATTGAAGAGACCAAGTAATATACTATGATTCACTTAGCAATCCCGAATCAATACTAACATTTAGCTACCGTCAGACAAAATGCAAGCTCAGAATCATGACCTGATTCCAGTACATTATAGTTCATTCATTCACAAACCCTATATATATGGATAGTTTCAAAATGCAATTTTCTATGGAGGTACACCATAGGCTTGGTCAGTGGTGATATAGACCCCCAGTCAAACGAATCTGAGAAAATTAACAATAACAGAAAAATTAAGCAGAATGAAAAATAATAGAAATAGACGTCTAAACCAAAAGTACCTAGGCAATCATGTGATAGAATGGAAGAGGGGGTAATGCTGGAAACGGAAAAGGGCAGATAGAATAAAGCATTCAATAGAGAAACATAGAATAATACCTGAAATGTTTTACCAAGGCCCATGGTATGAGCTAGAATGCAACCAAGGCCTTTATCCCCGGACTTCACTCTTGTGATTGACTGGATAACATTTTCCCACATGAACCGTATCCCTGCAATCTGCAATGCAAGACGGATAAGACTGAAGTGCAACACAAGTTCATAAAGACTAACTATAAGTACGTTTTCCCAAACAACATCAGCTAACTCTCTCTCTAAGATCTTTTAATTTATTTTTTCCTTCAGGTTAGGTGGTTTATGTTGGTACATACAAAGGAGAGGGGACAAGCTACCGGGAAAAAACAATACACTTCATAACCAATTTCCACAAAAAATCTCTGTCAGAAAATTAATGTCATGAATCTCACTTAAAACACATAGCCCAATTACGATAGCTGGCATATCCCGAGCCTAACAAAAATATAAATATAATTCACTGTCAGGAATGTCCTTAGAGTCCAGTTATTCCCAAGTTAATTGAGTAGCTCAGAAATTAAGAAGACCATTTGAACATGATTAATGGACAAGCATTGGAGTCAAAATAGATGAAAATAAAAAAGGAAAGATAGTAGTGTAAAAAAAAACTCACTAGGAGTTTGTGCGTGTTAAGTATTAAAGAAAACCTGATGGGCCTTAAGTTTGGCAGAAATGCTTGAAGGAATTCGCACAGGATCTTCACCCTTCTCCCTCACAACATTCACAATATAACCAGTTGAGGCATCACCAAGTACTTCTGCAGTAGAAACAGCAGGTAAATTGTAGTTGAAGCTTGAAGAGCTCATCAACTTGGATTTGGAAGAAAATTGTGCTTGCAAAGACTTCAGATGCTCTTGGCGTTCCTACAAAAGAAAAATAAAATATGATTCATAATTAGTGATGATACATAAAATATCACAAGTGAAGAAACTCTCGGGCTCGCCCGGCCGGCGCCCGCAGGCAGCGCATCCAGGAAACTATAACTCATATCACAAATGGTCCCTGAAGCAGACCCCAGCTTGCTACCAACCAATCACGCATCGACACGTGCCGAAAATGATAACAAGTATAAAATAAAGTTGGGTAGGAGATATATAGTAACCCACACTCCACGTTGATCTAAAAAAATATGAAAACCGGGCCAGCCAGCTAAACCACTAACAGATTTTGACCGAATTTACTGGTCTTGACCATGTTTGACACTGCCGCCGGGCAAGGTAAGAACCGAACCAATAGACTTGCTTGTGTCGGTTCAATTGGGTCGCCATCCGATCCGGTTCTTAAAAACATTGTATTTGGGGACTCCATTTTTTGTCTGTTGTCTCGCGCAGGTCAAAAGTTTGAGACTATGTGGTAACCGAAGCTCAAGTGGACTTGGACTTATAACATAACACTTAAGAAAATTCTCTAACACGTGGACAAGACTAAAAAATATCTCTTAGTCCATCCGATTTGACCCATTCAAAACACATGCATCAAATAGTAATTGATAAACTAGGACAGAACCCTCCAACCATATAACAGGTACCTTTTCAATTGCAATTTTTCTTTTGGTCTCTTCTCCCAATTCAGCATCATCTAAGATCCTCCTAATCCTTTTCTTCTGCTTTCTCTTGGAGCTGATTGACAAATAAAATAATTTCAAATCTGCATTAGAATAACAAGGCACTAAACGTATCTTGGAATAGACTAAAATTTCACAAAGACAAATTTGAATCAGTGTATTATCATAGTAAAACTGCACAGACCACTACGCTCAGCTGATTATGACAATCTCACTGAAGAGGCTTTATTCGAGTGACCCACAAATAAAGAATGAAGATTGAGAAACTTAGATAGGTTCTCCACCTTCAGTTTGTTGCAGTAACTCATATTGATACAAATGTGAAGTTTGAGACCACTTAATATACAAGTTGAGCCCCCCACCTCATACTTTAAGCTTTTGGTTTAGAGAAAAGTTTAAGAGAGGATCCTTGCTCCATTAAACCTGACTTGGAAGGAAAACATCTAGCTCTCTACTTGCTGCAAAACAGCCTAAGAGAGGATCCTCACACCTTAATACGATCAAGATAAATACTAAAAATATTGTCATCTTTTGTTTCAGTTAGGAGGTCTGCGATCGGGTGGCTCATGCGCTAGCTAGGTCCTCGTTTTCTTTGTAAGGCCCAGAGGGTTGGTTGGATTTCAAGTTGTCAACCCCATCCTTCAATTAGTTCCTTATTATATGATGATTTGAAATAATAATAATATAACTTACTGTCTAGCTAACAGTTCCATCAAAAATATTACCATGACATAATCATTTAGAAAATTAATATATGTCAAAAATAAAGCATACACCATACCAATAATGAAATACAATCCGGTGAACAGTTCAGAGAATCAAATTTTCAAAAGGGAATAGCAATGTACCTGATGGCAGCTTTTATGTCTGCATCTGAACTATCGGAATCACTATCAGTGGTTGAAATAGCCACACCTCCAAAACCCATAGCTTGCTCTAATTCTGATGTTAATTGTTGCAAAAGACTTGGAGAGCAGCAACAACATAGCCAGCCAGAAGTATGGGCAGCTGACAAGCAATCTTCTCCAAGATTGCGCTTTATACAAGTGTTACAGAATAATGTTTCGCATGATTTGCAATTTACAAAGTCACTACTTCGACCACACCATCCACAAAAGCACTCTGAGCAGTCAGAATCCTGCAATTATACAAATTTCAGCAAAGGCAACTAAGCTCAATTATAAAATGCCCCATCACAAATCCACAAAACACTATGAGCAGCAAGATATATAAAATTTTCATATCTACCCAACAACGGTCCAGAAATCAAGCAATTTCATGTGTACATCTATGCTATCATAAACATTAACTCATATTGATGCATGTATCTAGTAAAGGTAGGGTTCCTATATATAAGTCTAATTCTACTTAGCCTATCGTGACAATTTTATCACTAAAATAATATTTTGGTGACTACATTGACATCACTATAAGTCAATGACCACTGCACTGAATAAAAAAATTATTGTCTTAGTGACTGCAATGAATAACATTGACAATTTTATCACTAAAATAATATTTTGGTGACTGCATTGACATCACTATAAGTCTATGACCACTGCACTGAATAAAATAATATTTGTCTTAGTGACTGCATTAATAACATAATATTTCAGTCTTTGGTATTCTATAACCAAAATATTAGAACATCAAAAAGCTAAAGAAATTCCATACCTTAATATTCATCTTTTGTTCAACCAAACATTTGCAATCCCTGCAAATAATTACTTTTAGAAGTGGGTGTGAGTGCACTTCTACAGCAACTCTAGCACAAGCAGTGCAGTTAAATTTCTCGTCCGGAACATGTGAAGGGAGCGAATCAGCGGCAACGGAATCACAAACAGTTTCTTTTTTGTCATTCACCGGATGATCATCATCAATATCGATGATGATTGTCCTACTCCTCTTATTATCAACAGTAAGATCCATGTCGTCACTTGAACGCTTGGACCCTCTTGATTCAGTGGATTGAGGCAGAGTAGACACAGAAAGCACTGAAGAAGCATTGTTGTTATTACTAGACGTTTCAGGACATTCAGCTATATCAGTTTTCAACTTCTCACATGCCGCTTTATCATCACAATTAGGCATGCTTTCATCATCTTCATGAATTTGTCCATTTGAAACAGGACTATAAAAGTTACACTCATCTTGAACCAAAGGAACTTCTTTCCGCGTAACAGCCTGATTTAACATTAGAACACAAAGGGTATCAAAACCAGGAAGACACACAAATGAATGGATGTCCAAGTCTGGTACATGTAAACCACACAAAAACTACACATTGTAATCCCATTTTAATATCTCACCCATCAGCCATTTTTAAAAGTGATGAAACCTACATTAAGTTAATTAATGAACCTCTAATATGCCCTCATAAACTTCACCCTAACATATATTATGCAATTGGCAAAAAGTGAAAACGCTGCCACGAACAAAACTCTCACTTATAGTCTTCTATAACTACGACCATGCTCTGAATACTGAAAATCCTGAATAAAATATATTTTCTATATTCAACAGATTTAGTATTGAAAAGCTATGGAACCGCAAACAGCAAATGACAAAAACCATAAAGAATGTAAATCATATGGTAACCTGTTTGCGAATCTTTCGGTGTCTCCTTCGTTTCAAATGAAGTTGAAGCTTTCTATCAAGATTTGCGTCATCTTCCTCTTTGACCTGTTGATGCACATAGATGTGATACAAGCACAAATTAAAATCCCATATACCAACCATGCTGCCTACAGCTCTTAATTTACATATCTTTAATTAGAGAATGATGCACATAGATGCGATCCAAGCACAAATTCAAATCCCATATACCAACCATGCTGCCTACGGCTTTTAATTTACATATCTTTAATTACAAATCATGTAGACAAGTAAATATGCACGAGTAAGTGGTATCCAAGATGCCCATAGGTAAGGACAAGTAATTATGCATGAGTAAGTGATATCCAAGATGCCCATAGGTAAGGACAGACTCTAACCTGAACACATAGTTATGACTGATATATAAGTGAAAGTGTGAAGCATGTTTAAAAAAAAATTAATAATAAAAAAAAAAGGAGGAAAAAAAAAAACTAATAATCCTCAAGTATGTATACAGGAAGGTCATTAGAATAGTTACCCAACTACTCCACAAATAATTTAAGATCACCCTAATGCAATATATATACCCTCTCAGCTACTGGTACATGTAACTCCGGTGGTTATTCTTTTTGTAATCCATGGCATAGAATATTTCAGAAATGCGCATTTCAACCAGAAAAGGGACGTAAGGAAAATTGATGAATATGAAAGACACTGGTCAGAGAACATCAGCTGTAACTCATCAGAACCAAATCAGTGGGTGGGGGAGAGAGAGATTGCAGAGAAATGATAAAGACCTTTCTAAAATTTTTCTGTTGTTCTTCGGAAAGAACAGGGTCTTTTTCATTTGCAATAGCATCTGCAACAAATGGATCACTAGGAGCATCATCAATGTCATCAATCTCCTCCACCTGACACAATATTTCAATGAAAGAATACCAAAGTTAGAAAAGTATACAAGAAAATACACTACATCAAGTTTCTACCCAGGAAAAAAACTATGAAAGTACAAACTAAGACCAAAAGAACCCCTACTTAAAGACAACGTCTAAT
>JAYMTG010000688.1:0-11103 GCA_036897565.1 Pelargonium exstipulatum
TTCCTTCAGACATTTTGATTATCGAAGAAGCCGGCAAAGATGGAGGGGTATTTGCAGAACATGAAGACTTTACGCTCTCAAATGAACGGTACCGATTTCACTCTCTATCTTGTTTCAATCTCCTTGTATGATTTTAACTGTAGATCTTAACACAAACGTGTAAGCTTGTGAAATCATGTAGATGTTGAGGATCAAGCTGTTAAGATCTCAGTTGAAGAGCAAACGCATGCCGCCAACATTCAAACTCTCGAAAATAATTTCCTCTCAGGTTCTCTTTCTATGAAATTCTATGTTAGTATTTTACTTGTATGTTTGATTTTTCTGAATAATTTTAGCTCATGCTGGTTGATGTTATGGTAATTATATTATTTAAGTAAAAAAAACTGCATGTACATTTGTTTTCTACTAATTCGGTTGTCAATTCTAGCTGCACTCACTTGATACTTACTAATTTTTGAGTTGTGTTTAATTTGTTGGCTGTTGCTTATGATTGTTAGATCGGAAATTGCTATGTATTGCCAACTCAAGATTTACTTGTATTATATATTAGTATGTAAAGCAATAGATCTATATTTTGTTTTAGTATCTATTTTGTCGGAGCTGTTTGTGAAGGAAGTAAATGGAGAAAAATGAAGTTCCAGAATGCTCGTTGGTGATCTCTCAATTGAAATTCTTAGCATTATTTTCTCCGAACGCTTCATGAAACCAACTAGAAGGAGGATTGCAATAGATGTTGTATTCCGTGGGTTTTTGAATGACTTATTCAATAACAAGGATGATGCACAGTTCCTGTTTTATAATTTTGAGCCCAATGAATGGACTGAAGTGAAGTATAGGATGAAAATAATATAATAAGATTTCTGTTGTCAAAGTTAGTTTTAACGATTTTCTAACTGTTCATGATTTGAATTTTTTTTCTTCTTCCAGCAAAATCTGAAATAAAACAACTCAAAGAAGATACTGAGGAAATGGTGATGGCAAAGGGTCAGATATGCTCACAAATTTTGGTTAAACAAAGGAAGATCGTCTCATTGGAGACTGACTCCCACACTCTTAGTCAGGTGCTCTGTGTATATCTGTCTGCATAACTTCACGAATGAGTATATTTTAAGTTGTAAAGCTGGAAATAGATATAAAGATTTGGTGCTAGTTTGGTCACCAAGAAAATGAGTACATTAATGTTGCTTGCATAAGATCAAAACAGTGAACATCAGCACTTGCACGGGAAATAATTCACTCTAGTCAAGCATATAGGGGGCACTGGAGGTTGTTTATTATCAATTAGATAAGTTGGTCATAAAATATAAAATATCAACTCCTGACAATGCATATTCTCTCTTTTTTCTCGTTCCACTCTATGCCTCCATTTAGGTCCACTTCTTCATACAAGCCTTCTCTCTTATTTTTTCTTCCATTTTCATATTTTCTTTTGCTACACGTAGGCAGTTTATGCTACAAACTTGTAGAAACTTCATGAAGGGTGAATGGAAGTTCAGAAAATTAAGTTCCAAGATTTATTAACTAGCAGTTTACATATTCTCTTGTCCAATTGTGCAAATTGATTCTAGGAATGAAATTAACTGCAGATGAGGCTGCACATTACCTCAGTTATGTAGTCTAATCAGGAGGAATACTTAACTATCCATTTGCTATTTGTGATTTTGTTTCTGACTTTTTTAAACAACAGACACTGGAGCTTATTCAACACGAAATTAGCAACTTATCTGCCAAGCTTATAGAGAAGAGGTGATTCAAAGTGTAAACCGAAATAGTTCAAGTACTCCCAATGTTGTGTAATGCTGCAACAGATGTTTATTTAACGGGTCTTGCATCAATGTTTCAATGACAGCAATTTCTATGCAAAGATTGCAGAAGAGCTTAATGCCAAGCTACAGGAACAACAGGTTTGATTCTCACAGGCCTCCTTGATTACATTCCCGCAACCTCCCTAAAACTCCCACCTTTAAATGATTGTTTTAATTTTATTCTTGTCTAATTATGATAGGAATGGGTCAATGCTCATAAAATCAGTGTTGAGCTGGGAGAGCAAGCTTTGGTACTTTCATACTGCATCTGTTTCTTCTTTTGTGATTAATACACTTTAAGCTGATCTTTCAACTAGCTGAAAATTATAGTGAATTGCATAGTTCTTTTGTTGGCTTTCTTTCTCCATTGCCTGTAAGTAGTTTTCTATACAAATTATGATGCATTTTTGTTTTCTTTTTTCTTTCCTAATGCTTGAATTAGTCTAAAGGCAACAAAATCAAAATGAACTAGTATAGGTGTGTAAGTTTCCCACTAAAGTTCTGTGGTTTATTGTAGGTTAACTGGTCCATATGAAAATTTTCATTTTGTTATTCCTTACACTTTTGTTTTCTTATGACTAGAGAAGTCCACAAAATCTACTTTTTTCAAACTATAGATGATAATGTTCCAATGTACTGCAACTCTCTGAGTTTCTTCAAGATTGTGGTAAATTTAGAAAACTCATGTGGTTGCAACTGAGTTTTAAGTTTGATTGGGACCACCAAATTTGCTCATTTATTTATAATAGTTTCTGTGTTTCCTGTTTCATTCAATCATTTTAATTGGCATTGCTTTCACTTAAGATTAGGAAGAGTTTGAAATTACTGATAGATGCAAGTATGCAATGTATACAGGTGAAGGGTAAAGTTGCTGAGGATAAAGGTGAAGATGAAGGTGCGTCTTTTGGTTTTCTTTGATTTTTAATTTGGTGTAATATGTTCCAGTGTTCCAACCTACAAGTAACATTGCATTACTTGTGTGAATACCGAGGCCAGGAGACATATTATAAGTAGGCATCCTGGTGATGTTTATTATAAAATCAATTACTAGCACACAATTTTTAACTAAGGAGTATGATAAAACTTTTTTCTTTTTTTCTGATAATGGTTTCTCGTGCAGGGAAGTTTAGCATTAATAACCACTGCAGCATGGACAATCTGGTACTATACTTTGTCTATGGATTGGTAAGGTTTATGAAGTTGCTATCTTTTTATTCTGCTGTTGAAGTTGCAGGGTAATGAAGCAAAAAGGAACCTAATGGTCAAGTTGGATTCTGCTCAAGTTAAACTCAATGAAGTTACAGGAACAAAATCCAAGCTGGTCATGGAAAACAGCAAGGTCATATCATAGAATTTCTATTGTTTAACAGAATATAGCTTTATTCTTATTTTCTCCACAATGCCTATCTTCATCAATATCACTGACATCTACCAGTTACCCACCACAAAGATTATGATCACCAGATCAAATGAGTGTAGATTTCTGCAATGTTTTCTAAAGCAAAGGAACAGTTGAATGTGTTACTTAAAGAATAAGTTTATCTGTGCCCTCTATAGGGGGAAATGTCTTAGTTGAAGAGTGAGAGGGGGATAGTTTTCACATAGCATTGTCATTCATTTGCTGCTTTTTCATGCCATTTCAGATAAAGCAGTTTGTTGAGGAACTGAAGTGCAGGGAAAATGGTTTTAAGGTTAGATGTTTTGTGAGTAAAAGAAAGGGAAATGAAGGCATGAATGGTTGCATGCTTATTCATATGCCTAATAGTGCCAGTATATCTTTTCAAAATGCCACCATAACAGAGAGACGCCTATTAGACTTAATATTTACAATTTCTTTCTATAACATGTGGTGGCTAAAGGAAGAGCTCAGATCAATGAATATAGAGACCCTGGAACAGGAACATGAAGCCCTACTATCAGACAAAGCAGGAGAAACTGAGTTCTTACAATCTCTGCAGGCCCAAATTGATAAATTCAAGGTAATAATGGTTATCAACTTTTACTGTGTTTTACACGAAGTTGGTAGTTTAGCAACCACTTTTCTCATTTCATGAAATGGCCTCTAGATTTGGCCAAAGTTGGATCCACACAAGGGTCTTAGCAGAAAAATATAATGGTTCTTAATTAAACAAGAAATGATGAGCTCGTCTTCCAGCTTACACATATGATAGAACCCCTTGTTAATGTGGAAAAATATTCTCTTCCATTTATGGATGCTTATGCTATTTTACAGGGAATTTGTCATGTTATTAAATGTGCATGTGGAAATGAATACAAGGTGGAAGTGGACTGTCATATGCCACAAAATGTGCATATGAACATTGGATAGCTCAAAGGTCTAAGAAAGGAAAACAGTTGATTTGATCATGCAGGTAATCAAGGAAATTGAATCTTAAAACTATTACTGCAGTAAGAACTGGGTGATATGTCTTTCTTGGTAGAAAATCAGTTAAAGTAATTACTATTATTTCTTTGTTGAGAATCGTGTGACCTGTGCAAAAGATGCTTTCATCCAGACCTGTACATCTTGCTTGTCATTAAAAATTAATGCTTAGACCTGTGTTTGCATCACTATGAAAATTGATGCAAGTGAAAAAGTTGATGTTGGTTGAGATAGTTTATCATTATGGAAAATGTTGTTTGCATATTTTGATGAATGCCCAATGTAGAAATAAATACCGTTGTGTGTATAACTTATGGCTCTGGATTTGGAACAGGATGTGGAAATTGGTTTCACACCGCTGCTGACAGAATTTCTGCCTGTGTATTGCAGGATAGACTTTTGTTCTCTTTTACATGATTGAGCAGTGGAGGGTTTGGTTCATCAATTTCAGATCATATGAGATGTTCTTCGGCTAATTGAGAATGTAGAGATTCATGAAACACCAGTATATTCATCCTTTTGTGGGTTAATATTCTCTATGCCGAATATATCATCCAATATAGCCATCGACTTGTAGTAGGATATATACTGGAAGATAAGTGAGGAATAATAATGATACCTATGATGGCTGCGTAATGACCTTATTAACCTTTTCCTTTGGTAAATATTGTTTAGCTCCAACGAAATTCAATTTGTGTATGAATCTTTTGCAAGCCGCACTTCACCTTTTGATTCTGCTAATCATTAAGAAAAACAGAAGGGTGCCCACTCTTACATATACTCTGACATCATTCCTTTCAATGCACATATGCACCCTCAGCACATACATTATATCCCTATATCTGTATAGTTCAGGGATTGAAAGCAAGATATAGTCTTCTAATCAACATAAAATATCTTACAGGTTTAGATTTATACTATTGGCAAGCTGATATTTTTGGTTCTTACAGCCAGTTATGACATATGCTTCTTTCTTATTGTAAATACATTCTTCCTGTGGCGGTATCTATAAAAGTATATGCATCAAAACCAGTAAAAGGGGGGGAAATGTTAAAATAGAAGTCACTTGATCTCAAGAGCCTCTAGGGCTGCTGAGATATCGTGAGGTTCGTGGTTCTCTTCAACAAAGGCAATGTTTGGGCTGTGTTGTGGGACTACGTCTTCTTTTCTAAAACTATCTTCACCACGCCGCAGCTTCTCACTGCCATATTCCACAGCACCTTTCAGCACCAGGGACTTGTTGAGGCCAGCCAATAGATCTTCGTAATCAGTATCCCCTTTTTCCCCCAGAAACACAACAACTTTAGAAAGATCGATTCCCCATCTGATTGAAAGGTACCTGCATTGTACTCATAAACGTATTAGATTTCATTATGGTGTATAACTTAATGTTTGTATGGATTTTTATTGGTATATAGGCATTGTGGAAAATTTATCCCAAGATCTGGAGATTGGGGTGGTCTAACCTCAATGCTTGCTTTCTTGATGCAAATAATGGCACTACATTTAGCCTTGATGCAGCATGGGTGTAGACAGGGTTGCACCTGAAGCCTCTCATACGCAGTCTTTGACGAAGGTCATCTACCATTCGCGTCTGCCATTTTAAGTACAAGTCATCATTATATATGATACAAGGGTAAAAATGTAAAGGTTAAATTATTTTTCAGCTTTTTTACCATCACTAGTATCTTACCTTTGCTCCTGGTTTCAGTTTGTAGGAATAGCACCTAGAAGTGCAAGCACTGGAATACTCAGTAATGTCATCCTCAGAGCCATCTTCTGTCCTCGCAAGTCGCTTTGCTGTTGACCTCACATTCTCGCCTGGCCATCTGTACTCTACATGAGCTTCATAGTCTGCATCAGCCGCAACATCTCTCCAGGGGTAATACATTTCACTACCACTATTACAAACCAATGCATCAAAATCTTCTCTGTTTATTTGGCTGCGCTTCATTGCTTCTGTTGTCTCTTTTAAACTCGACCCAGTTAACAATATAAGGCCTATCCTCCCCAGGCCTAAGCTTGCAGCTTTCATTACACTCTTGATAATTGCTGCATAGGTATCTGTATATTCTCCATTGCTATCATAGCAATCAGCAGCTATGGCAAATAACCTCTGCCTTCTACCGGGATGGTAACTGACATTAGCAGTGCCATTATGGGAAGACATTCGTGTTATGGCCTCTATCAATTCCTTCTGTCTTGTTGCTGCATCGACCTCTCCATTAGGTTTGAGGTCTGCATCTACTGAGAATCTCAAAGAAAGGTCTTCTACATCCCTTAGTGAGTCACTCATTGGTTCTTCAGGAATTGGCATGATCTGAAGACGGGTGGTGGGGTGGCGGTTGCGGCAGTGCTCAACATGGGAGAGGTAATTGCGACAATGCTCCGGCCATGAAAAGCGATGGATGTTTTTTAGGCCATTTTTTTGACACTCGATCCATAGGTTCTTTTCGGCCACTAGTTTTAGTAGGGCATCTGCTATGGCTTTCTGGTCATGTGGGTCCACCAGGAGGCCATTGTTAAGTGCCTGGAAGAACAGAGTGCCCAATTAGATAAATCAGTTCGTGGAGTCCAAATGAGTCACTAAACCATAAGATACCTTCTCAAATGTGAGATTAATTAGACAAGATCATAGTTAAATTTTTCGTTTGGTGTCCTTAGACATAGGTTTGGATGTTTGCAGAACTAAGTTATGATGATACATATGGCTTGAGTCTAGGCGTAGAATATTTTAGTGGCTTTGAGTCAGCTATTTTCCCTAGTAGTTAAAACAAATATATCACGGAGTTTCTGGTTCCTAGTTAACAGAAGAGGAATAGGAGAGTGATTTTGGTTACCTTTACAATATCCACTGGCCCTCCATTTTTGGTTGCGACAGTAGGTAGGCCATACGCAGTCGCCTGCAAGATACATAGCAGACCATAAGGAACTATGCATCATTGCTTTACAGCGTAATGAATAATGATGCATCAAATGTTTGTAAAGGGTCCTGAGACTTGTATATGATTATATGAATGCCATTTGGATGAAACTTGTATGCTGTGAGAATATGTTGACTTTGTTGAGAAACTTACTTCGATGAGGGTGAGACCAAATGGTTCTACCAGCGCTGGGTTTATGAAAACTCCCTTCAAGAAGATACAATAGTCATAGAAGAGTTAGTCATATCTAAGAGTGAGTGGTTATGGTTATACACAGTAAAAAATATACCTTTGTTTTTGCAGCAAGACGATATATGTCAGGAACTTCAGATTGTTTATGATGTTTAGGATAGGCCACTTGACCATACAAATCGTACTTGTCAATGAGCTTCAGGACCATAGTAAGAACCGCCGAACTATTATTGGACATTTCTTCAATGTCATCTCTGTTGCCAAGAATTAGTGTCTGCAAAGAATGTCAGTTCAACATAACATTAGGATTTAGGTCTCACCATGCTGCTGTCATCCGAGTTTTAGATTGAAGGATGAGAAACTAAAGAAACATTAGTTTACCAAGTTGGCTAGCTCTCGGAGCTGCTGGCACTCCCCAAAAGCCTTGAGCAATGTGGTGACATTTTTCTTCGGATCAGGACGGGACAATGCTAGAATCATGGGCTTGTGAGGATTTGTGAAAAATCGCATTATCTGCATCACAAGACTTCATTTCTTTGATTTTCTGAACTAAATACTAAGCAGTAGAAGATAGTAGACATTTATTTTTAGGGGGCATCTAACAATCCAAATACCCTTGATTACTAAAAAGTAGAACTTCCGAAGCAGTTGCAGATAGGAATATCTAACCTCAGACCATATTGGAGGCAGATTCCTTTTGTTTTGAGATCTGTCAGAGCCGATCAATGACTTGAGGTCACCATCTCCTTCCAGTGAGTCTTGTGTTTTAACATAGCTGAAATCCATTCCCGGCGGTATAACCTGATACACAAACAGTTAATGTGAGCTTGTACTAATTCTAATTATTCGAAAAATGACTTCTGTAGCAATTCTAGTACTATGCACTATCTATTAAATTCATGGCATTAGGTCAGTTTTGGGTTTTAGTGGTATCTTCTTTTGTTCTATTTTCCTTCCCTCCTACATGAAATGTGAACAGCAACTCATCATAGTCTCGTCCTTTTTACCAATGAGTCAAAGAAGAGTTATTTGTTTGTTTTGGTTGTGGTCACTTTTGTCCATGAAAGAAAAACATACAAGCAGTTGTATGAGATATTCTTACCACCATCCTAGGCATGTAGCGTCCAAGGCAACTCACTCCACGCCGCTTCCTAACCCTAAGCTTCCTCTCCAATTTAAGATCAAAACCATCATACAGGCCCCATTGCTCTTCAATCTCTTGCCTAGTACTAGTCACTACCATTTCAGCTGCATCCAACCCAGTCTCCTCAGCCTCAATCCTCCTCATTATCTTGTAGGTTGCATTTATGTCCTCCTTGGAATGCCTCCCTTGTTTAAGCAGTTGTTCAAACTTATTTCGTCCCAATGAGTGCCCTGTTAGCACCATTGGCACATTCACGGCCCCGGCCCAATGTGCAGCAACCTCCCCAGCATCAGCATAATGACCGTGAATCACATAAGGCCAAGTAGGTTTCCCCCCATTTACTTGCTCCCCCAGAACCCTTGCCATGTTCACTATGTGGTTTAGAGCCCCATCAACAAATTCACTAGTGTGCGGCCAAAGTGACTCCTTTGCTATGTACCTTTGTTCAATAAAGATGTTCTAGTTAGTTATTGTACATTATTAGTTCTCAACTAACACTGTGATGATTGGTTGATTAGGTTCAGAAAGAAAGGCGTAAACTGAAAGATGGGAAGTACTTACTGATCACGAGGGCCACAGGGGATACGGATAATGTATGCTCCACAGCTACCACTGCCATCAGGTGGGACCGACAACATCTCAATGGGCTCACCATAGGTGAAGTCAACCTCAGGTGAGCTGATTTGTCTTGTTAGGAGATCCACTCTGTATACGCCTTTCAGGTTGGCCAGAGCTCTGGCAAGTTCAACCACATATTTCACCTGAGAGATCAAGCCGAGCCTCATTATGAAATGTAAGTGACAAACAGATGTTAAATTCAACAGTAATATTTTTAATGCAGTGTTGAGATGGATGTAATTACCTGACCACCTGTATCAGAATCTCTTCCAAGCTCCATATTCTCTCCTCGAACCAGACCATGTAAACTACAAAATAAGTAGAGATCATGATATTGGAAGTGCTAGAAATTGAAATAGTAGGTGGGTTGTGCTTGTATGCAGGTACGTACCTGATGAGGACAATATAGAGGCGTCGAGATCTGTCGTGATCATCTGACCATATTCGCATGTCGGAGTTGATCCTGGAAATGTTACTGGCAAGAGGTTCTGACAGGTTGTTGGTGATGCTGGCTTTGTCCTTGTTGTCGCCTTCAATTCCTTTGATGTCCTTCTCACCCTCCGAGAGCTCAGACAGGTCATTTTCAGCATCATTCCGACCTTGCTCACGCTCCAGACGACGTTTTGCAAGACGTTGTGCATCATCCCAAGCAATCTGCAGCAAATCAGGTACATCGTAACTTCATTACACTGCAATTAGTTCTATGATCAGTAATTAAAATTAGATTATATGAGCTATTAGGCTTTTGGTGCTATGCATATAAAGCCACTTTAACTCACTTCACTTCAATCTAATCTTTTGGCTTGCATTGGATTAGTCTAAGGGTAGTTTCTTGGTCAAAGGATCATAAAAGAAGTTTATACTAACTTTATGCTAATGTGTTCACAGTTAATAAAATTTTAATTGTCTATGAAAAAAGTAATTAAGAAATAAAAATACAAAACAGAGTGTTGAACAGATTATAGATAGTTTTAAACTATTACAAACTTATGATCCCAATAAATTTACTGAGAATTCATGTAAGCCACCTTAACATGTAATTAACAGAAGTAGAGAAGCGAGTACCTGTTTCTTTTTACGAGCAAGATGCCAAATGCGCCAGCACATATTCTCAAGCCTGTTGCTCCGCTCACGAGTATTCCTTGTTGCTATCACCTGCCAATACCACCATCATTATTATTTTTTCACATGTTTTTCCTCTTCACCTCTTATTTTCTCTCATTTAATTTATATATAATTTGTTTTTTTTTTTTCTGTTTATACTTTGATTATCTATATTTGCTTGTTTGTTACGGTTCATTTTTGCTGTTAATTGATTGGCGTTTTACGTGAAGACGATTTCTTCCTATGAAACTTTGGCAAAATACCAAGTACTTTTGAAAATTCTATTTCTTTGAATTTCTCAAACCTTTTCAAGTTCTTGAAGAAAAGGTACAAGATGACTTGCTTCCCGCCAGTTATTTTTGTGGGCTCCATTACTCCAAAATGCAAAATTTGGCATGATGCGTATTTTCAACCTTTTTCAGTTTTTGGCTACTTTGTTTTTAATATTCAACCCATTTGCATGATTGTCACATTTTTCATGCATATGGTTGCATACTTCACATGGGTGTCTAGGACTAGCCACTAAAATCATAGTCATAATTAATTCACACAAAAATGTTCTTGTTTATTTTTCATTCTCTCCTCCCCAATTCCCCCAAAAATGGCATCTTTTTTTCTTCTTTCTAATCAACCAAGCAAAACCAAAGAAATTAAGTAGAAGTTATAGACTAGAGAGAGTGTGTGTGAGAGTCTCAACCACGAGACAAATAAAATGGATTCGGACATTTTGTTCTTACAAACTTATTGAAGCAAGTATGTGTGTTAATCCAGGAGATGACATATATGTTCTATTGGTTTGGCTAAGTCTTCCATAAAACATCGGTTGAAATTCTCTTTTTTCTTCATATAAATACATAGATATGGTGAGAGAGAACAATGAGTTATATATATATATATAGAGAGAGAGAGAGAGAGAGGAAAATGAATCTAAAC
>JAYMTG010000689.1:0-11100 GCA_036897565.1 Pelargonium exstipulatum
ATAAGCCTCACCCATGCCACATTGAATTTTCCCATTTTATCACTCTTTGATAATACTTCTTTTTTATTTTATTTATTATATTAATGTAATGTGTTTTTTGTGGGTTAGTTGGGTTAGGCAAGTGAAGAATATTATGGAAGCTAGCTTTTGACTCCTAATTCCTACTTGTAGATTAGCATTAGATTGTCAAACCCTTCAACCTATGAAATAGGAGAGTTTCTCCACCATTGAAAGGCGGTGGTATATTATTTTTCTATTCTTTAATTATATAAATTGGTCGAACACATGACGAGTTACAAAACAAGTCGATTTATTAACTTTGCTATAATGACGTGTTCATCTTAGATTACGCACACATAATTACTTATTCATATTAATGCCTAACGCTTACATGTTTGTGCTGAGTTTCCAAGACACACATATGATTAATTATTCTTATTGACGCCTAAACGCACGTGAGAGATATTTTAGTAAAATAACCACAAAAATCACAACTACTCATATCATTTATATGATTTTTTGTATGTTAAATAAGTTCAAGTTTGTGATATGTATTCGTGTTTGCTAATGTCATGTCAAACATGTCAATCTAGTTATTCAGAATATGTTAGATTATATTATGTCAATTGAAATAAATGTGTTCGTAAAAGAGTCGTATTCGTGTTGGTCTATTTGAACACTATTATTAAACATGTGTTCATATTGACCTATACAACGATTGCTTAACCTTCAACACGACATGTACGAACTGAATGGCCTACTTACAATTACTACAATAAATTTGCCGAAATAAACATAAGCATGTTTGGCTCGTAAATTTTGTAAACCGCCGTTGTATATGCTGTCTAGAAAGCGCACTAAGATTATTATTAGTCTTGTAACACGTACACATGAGGCACCTAACTCGCAAACTGAGGCGTTATTGGTGAATTAACCACCAAGAAACACTTGCTAGTCTAATCAATAGAATTTATTGTCATGTTCGTGTTCATAAATGTGTCGTGTTCGTGAATTGACTCGTATTTGAGTACTCTTACTAAACGTGTTATACTCGTGTTGGCTCGTACAACACATGGTCAACCTTCGTCGCAACACAAATACGGCACCCACAATTATTCTACTGATTCTGTCTTTTCTACCCCAACTTGGAAGGGGGTGGAATTTTATACTATCACATAATCCAATATGGAACATTCAATCACAAGTCATCCACTTTTCTTCTACCAAACAAACCACTAATCTCTCGAAAGAACAACATTTTCATCAATATTTACACTAAAATAATCCACATAGGCATTTTATGAAATTTGTTGTTTAGAATCTACAATGTAGTTGACACTTGACATAATGTCTTTCAAGTCATATTTTTGAAAAAAAATGTCAACTGGGCGCATATATAGTATAGTAGTATCTCAAATGGCAAGAAAGCTAAATTTTCTTTCACAAAATTTAGGGCAATGACAAGACCGAACTTACCAATTTGCAGTGGTTACACCTCTGCTTCTACGACATTGTTCTCCGGTTGAAAGACTCCACAGTTAGGTTGGCGGTGAAAGCAGGAATCGAATTCATTTTCCTAATGAAAATCTCAATCTGCAAATTAGGCCGGAATTGCAACATTAGTAAAAATTGTAAAAGCTACGAATGCATCACAAATACCAAAACCTACTACTTTTATTGCTCCAAAAGAGTTTCTTATTGCAATACGTGAGAAATAGCACATCCAAACCTCAATGAGATATATGAATAATTTGTTTGTATGGTTTTAGATGTTGTGACCCATACCTGACGAGATATCTCAGGCTGAGAAGAGTAGTCATTTGGCTGTTTTATCAATGAATAAAATAAGATCAAAATTCTTCATTTTGAAGAACACAATTAAAGTCTCACTTAGTATTGGTTTATCAGATGTTCCGAGAATCACTTCCTTACCAAAATGTTTGTATTCCCGGATTCATATTCAAATTGGAGTTTCTCATCTTCACTTTGAGCATAGATGGAGTGGAGGGTAAACTGTGTAACTGGGATCCCATTAGGTCGCTGATGTTCATCCATTACAATCTGCCAAGATAGGGATCAAAGAACAAATAAACGATTAATATACAGCCTGGATATAAGGAAATTTTATCCCATTCAAGGACAGCGACACATAAGGGTGTAACTGTCCCTAGTAGCAACTTATCAACATGAAGAGGAGAACTTCGACTTCTTCCAGGAACGCGATTAACAATAACATTTACTATGATACTTAATTCCATACAGTATTGAAAGGAGTGAAATGTGTTGCAGACTTGCAGCTTACAGAAAAAAACATCAACTGCTTAATCCTAGAGAGGCTTCAACCAAGAGATAATGATTCAAGGCTCCACAAACCTTCTCTATAATGGCAAGTCCACTGGTTGTAAATCTAATCACTAGCAGAACTCTTCAGGGCCAACAGAACAGAATGACAAGTGAAGCAGTTAGGCACCAACTAGGTGAGATTATATATAGTGCCTGCATCTACGGGTATAGAAAGGAACCCTCTTTCTGCCTCCTGGCTGGACTTTTTGAGGCGTCACCTACTGCCCACCCACAAAGAGAAACTCCTCAGAGTGACCATCAGAGTTAGGATTTCCCACACTAGCAAAACTAAACAGCTACCCAATTATCAGGTGAGCAAAGTGTAGACCCTACTATTTGTCCAACAAGATTATAATATCCTAAAAGGAAGGCCTTAGAGGTCAACAACATCAAAAACAACAAAGCCATTTCCTGAACAATGTTGGGGTCAGCTACATGAATCCAATAGCAAAACACTTACGTGATCTTCTGCTTGTATTCTCCTCCACTCTAACCTATCTAATGCTATCTCTTTAGTAATGCCATTCCTTATTACTTCTATCCATGCTAACTTAGGTCTACCCCTACCCTTTTTAATTTCTCCCAATTGAATTCTATAGCTTTCTCACTAGATCACTAGTCTCTGTACGCTCCACATGACCAAACCATATCTAACGATCTTCCCACATCTTATCTACAATTGATGCCCATAACTTATCCTTCCTAGTGTTACCACACATCCACCTCAAGTAATATTTAATATACCTTGTAACCAAAAAGCTCGCAACAGGCCCTCCTGAAAACTGAAATTCGATCAGCAAAAACAGTCTTGTATCTGTTCAATGGAAAAAAATGAAATGCTTCAGTTGCGCTGAAATTTGATCATAACTTGAGAATTGAGGAAGAACTACAAAGGCCGATGAACCACACCTTTCCTCGCGTTTTTCAAGTGTTGCAATTTGTTCTTTTAATTGCATTATCTTTCCGGAGATATGTGAGTCCACCATTACTTTGCCAGCATCACCTATATTAACAACAATAAATCAGAAAAGGACATCAAGTGATCATTTAATGAAATTGCTAAACTAAAGAGTGTAACAATAAATTGGCCACAGCACAACAAATAATGTGGCTTTCCTGCTCTATTCATATTGTTAAAACCCACATTGACACCAATAACCCTATACTAATACCTAGAAACTACGTCCCACACTTGACAAATATAATCAAAATGATAAGAGGAACTAAATCATATATGTAAAAAGTACTAGCGACCGTTTATAGTTTGTTTTTACATAATTAGAGTTCAGCTATCTAAAATGTGAGGATTCATAAAATAACAACTAAGATGCCAAGTTTCAAATGATGGGAAAAAGTACAGAATGGAAAATTTTGAGAAAAGTAATGTCCCGCCTGAATCTTCCTCAAATATATTAGACTCTCTATCCTTCTGGATAAAAGATTGTTATGGATTTTGTAAGAATCAATTACAAAACAATTAGCAAACAAGGAAGAGCAAGGAGACAGATATGGATTTCGTAAGAATCAAAGAAGTAGGAGACAGTTGATGTACACTTTCTACAGATATAATATTGTTAAACAAGATGATAAAACCCAAAACTAACAGTCTAACAAAAGAGAACCTATGACCTGAGAAGAGAGTGCTGGAATCAAAGCAAATTTAAATTCATTATCTGTAAGACTTTTCATACCTGATTGACTATTCAATTCCTCAACAGCTTGTAGCTTCTCCTTTGTCTTCTGTAGCTCAGATCGAAGAGCCTCTATAGTTTGCTTTGCATCACTATCAACTGCAAGGGTATTCACCATTCTCAGAACTTTTGTACTTGCAGATGAAAAATCACCATGACCCAACTGCAGCAAAAAATGAAAACAGTATGACGAGATGAATACATGTGTGAATAAATAGAGAACAAGTTTGTAATCAAACAAACAAAACCAGTACTAACTGAACGTAAAGAATAACTTCAAACATCAGAGCACCAAGTTAGAAAGTTAAACGACCTTTACATGAGTTCAATCTCTCCGATTCACTTTCTCGCAAAAAGTACAAAGGCTAGGATGTGTATACGTTCAACTAAAGCAGAAAAATACACACACACATATGCATATGCTCCTATACTAAAGTAAAAGAATTAGTAAGATGTAGCTATTTTAGCATAACTACAGAACACTTAGAAACAGCCATTTTAACGTAGATGAATTAAACCCAATGTAACAATGTCAGACCAGCATCAGAAAAGCATCATTTACCATGACCACTATCATAAATTGAAGTCACAGTTAGAATCAAGCCATCATATGAGTCTGCACAACAAATTTACTCAGAACTCAGAAGCATCATTTTTACACAGATACTATGCATATCCCAGTAGATACAAGTCTAATTAGAAGGTGAAGATATAACAATTTTAGGCTCGAGTCTTTTGAAGAACTATTTAAATTAACACTTCATGATAATTGATAACCATATAGACTTAAATAGAAGCCGGCCAACTAAACTATCAACAATCCTCATACATCTTGGGTTCATACCTTGGACTCCAGCAGAGAAATCTCAGAACGAAGACGATCACTCTCCCTCTCCAATGACTTTATTCTTCTTGCTTCATTATTTAACTTCTCATTAAGCAACTTAATCTCGTTGTGTTGACGGTTACTCAATTCCTTCTGCTCATGTAAATTACTCTCCAATTCTTTTATAAAACATTCTTTCTTGGCAAGTGATGATTCAAGCTCCTAATAATGCAAAGCGTGTGAGAAGTGAAGGCATCAATACGACCAGAAATTATTTATAGGGGAAACTGGACAGGAATAAAATAAGGACCTGAACATGTGTTCCATCGGTAGCTCCAACCCCAGATTCATCAACCTTTGGCCTCTTGAATTCATTAACAATACTTCTTAATTTATCTCTTTCTTCAGTTACCATAGAAAGCTGCATTTCACAACAAATATTTGCCGAGTAAAGCAGAAACTCAATAGAATAAAAGGAATAACAGTATTACAGATGTTAAAATACAAAAAGATGTTGGAAATATTTTGTATTATGTATGTTTTACCAATATATTAGCATCTCAAAGCAAAAAGTAATCAGGTGAGATGGAATGAGATCGATATTATTGCAGTAGATTAGATTATTTCCTTTGTGACGCTGGAGAAAGAAATATTAGGAGTTTAGATGTTTAACAGGACACAATCTATGGGGATAGGGATGGAAGTTTTCTACATAAAAAAAAATGGTTGAAAACCAAGTAACCACCACTTACCATCAATTCAATCCGCTTAACCTCTGATTTTGATACTTCAGCCTGCTCTTTGGCCAGTGCAGCCTCAGTTTCAGCATTTTGCTGACCAAATATTGCAGCATCAAGAGCCACCTCCACTTGTTTCAAGCGAGCATTAGCCTCACCTACCTTCACCTCGCTTTCAATCACCTCTCTGCATAATCGAATAAAGCATTAAAGCAAAATATCAAACATCGGAAAACAAGAAAATATGCTTAAGTAGAGACAGCATTTAATTTAATAGAAAAAATGAACTAAGCCATCTCCAGAACCCTCATTATTTCATCGAGAACAGCTAGAATCACAAGTGATAAAAATAAAAGCTCACGGTGCTCACCTAAAGTCCCATATGAAAATGTAAATATAAACATGTTGAGCAGGACACTGTCGGTAATTACATTCAGATTTTTCTAACCCCTTAGAAGCTTCCCAAAAATCCAACACAGAGCCCAACCAACAAGAAAACACTATCTTTTCACAAACCAATTCCTTAAAAGAGCACGAAAAGATAGTGAAGATTGACACTTGTTGCCAGAACACCCAAGAAAACAAGATAGCTAAACCAAGGTAAATGTACAGGGAAATCAAACCCTGAAGCTACATTCTTTGATGATGTTTGTGCACCATGCATCAGTGCCTCAACTTCATTCCAAAGTTGAAGGTAAGTTGAGTGTTGTTCTCAGGCTTCCGTAAAACATCAATAGACCTGGTATCACTGTTGAGGTCTGCCCAAATATAAGCAGACCTAACCAGCTTAATGAAAAAGATAGAGCACAAACTTTGGAGGATCTTTAACCTTTTAATGCACAATTTTCTATTTGACACGGTCTAGAAGGTAATGCGGGGATAAGGACCCTTTATCTTTAAATATCCAAATCCTAAATTTTGGAACCTCAGCTCTTGTACATGTTTAAATTGTAAGATAAGGATGCAATGTTTGATAACCAAAAGCACCAAAAAAAAAAAATCCAGTAGCAATCGGTGATTCAATGAACAGTTCAAATGTTCAGTAATAAAAATAAATTTGTTAATACAGAACTAAAATAAAGCTGGTAACTTACTTTTGTAATGCTGCAAATTTAACAGGAATATCATCACAACATGACACATCAGGAATGTCTTCAATCATCAACTTCCAGGATGACAGCTCACCCTCCAAATTGTCAATTTTTAGCTGTAATTCTTGTAATTTAGGTAACTCTGATTCAGCCCGCTCTCTCCTGCCCTTTTCTTCCAATAATTTCTCCTTTAATAGCTCGATATTTTCATAAGATGATTTCAACTTTCTTGCTTCTCGCACTTCAGCCTCCTTATTAGAGGAAAAATAATAAATCAATATATATATCTATAGTAGAAACCCATTACATAATGTAAAGTTAGTAAGATACCAAAAGTGAATGAAGTAGAATCTTTCATAACCATAAAGTCAATGTAAAAAGAGCATGTCAACACCCACATCATGACATCAACAATGGTTGGTGTACAAACAAGTAGTTGACAACATGAACAACAATCTAGTTGAATCGGTCAAAAGCATTGCTCTAAGTACAAAGCATATGCATTACAGTATTTACAAAAAGACCTAAAAATTCTAGTACAGAACTATTGCGCTAGGCTTTAAAACCCCGACATACAATCAGGCCCGGGACATCTCTGCCTTAGTAATCTCCCATTCCATGTATACATGTTTGTGCAGAAAAACAATGCATTTCATCAAGATATCACTTATAATATGAAAGATCAAGACAGCTCTACATATGAAGCAGAAATGCAAGAGAAACTGGACTTACATAGCTTCTAAGCTCGTCTTGCAAATGTTTTACCAAAACATTAGTCTCTGTGGAAGTAACTTCTTGAGATGTAAAATTTAATAATTTCTTCTCTACTTCACTCTTCTGGTGCAAGCACTGAAATATAAGCATTATAAGTGGCATTGGAAAATGAATTGATGAAGTTAGCCTATTGTAAGCGGTAATTCCAAAAAGCATTCAAGTGAATCACACAGAGTGAGATTACCAATAGTAAAGAGATACCTCAATATCTTACTTAACAGAATATTACTATTATCTATCAGATCAAGTTTACATTCAGGCATTTCGCAATACAGTATCATCAGATTCAGAAGCCGTTCGAAAAAATAAAGAGATATGGGTAAGGTATGACTAATAAAAAGATAATTATATGTAATCCTAAGTGGGCATACATGAGACCAGTCTGTCTTATAGGAGCCGAAAAGGTCGGGGATGAGAAAAATAACAGACCTCATTAAGTTGCTTCATAAGATCCTCCACCTGTTCTTTTAGTAATTCGGATTCTTTCACAGCATTGGAAGCTTTGCATTCCATTCTTTCAAGCTATAAGAATTAGCCAGATAATCAGCAAGTATTCCACATACAGAAAATCTTATATTAGTGAAAACAAAGTTTGCAGCTCACATCTGCACGTATCCTAGAAACAGAAAGCTTTGACTCCCTCTTCAGCTGTTCAAGTTCATTATGAAGACGCTTCCTTTCCCTTTCTATACTTCCACAAAGTTGGCTCAGTTTTCCCTCAAAAAGGGTAGCCTTCTCCTCAGCTGAAGTAGCTGAAGACTCAGCTTTCTTACGAAGGTTCACTTCACTCTGGAGCTTAACCTGAACAACAATTGAAAAGTAGTGAAGTGTTACATGAAATTTGCAAAAGAACGATAAAAAAAAGTGATGACAGATTTATCATATAAGTAGAAGAAATTTTTCACTGAAAGGAAAAGCAAGGAAGCATTCTAGTAAACACGAGGTGTAAATGAAAAGCATGTAAGCATCCCATTAAACAGTAAGTGTACAACAACATGTGAAATGTCTTGCCAGCTAACCATTTAAAAATAATGAATGAAGTTGATTATGAAGTCAAACTAAATTAATGGCCACTCTGCATTTCAATCTGAGAGAATGAATTAGATAGCTGAAGTTAAAAGCAGAAAATGAATCATATACTGTTCAAGAAACAACTAATTGGACCTCAAGCTCACTGTATGATTGTATCTGTTTTCTTAGTTGTTCTTGGTGATCACCAACTCCCTTCAAGAGTTGATCTTGTAGTGCCTTCTCACGACCTTTAGCAGCAGCAAGCTCTTGTTCTGCGTATAAGAACTGGTCTCGAAATTTCTTCCTCTCAGCTCCTGCAACAATTCAAACAGAATGAAGGGGCTGCACATGCTCAACACCATTGTACATTGCATAACAAGATGAACATAATGACATAAAGTTATACATCTATTATGAAATAGTTTTACAGGTCACTAAATAATGACAGCCAATATACAGGGCCCTCAACTGCTCAGCATAACATTATCTATAATTTAATAACCTAGGACAATACCAGTGCTACCTCAACACGTTAGTAAGGGTAATCAAGATACGGTCCTTAACACTTCCACCATTGCATCAAATAATGATAGAGCACTAACGAAAATGTTTTTGTTGGTAAATGTCTAGCGTGATTTTGTGGAAAAATAAACAAAACAAAGTTTTTTATTTTATTAATATTTTCAGTCTTGGTGAGGTTTGCAGATAATAGCTGTCAATAGTCCTCTTTTCATGTAGACTCTGATCTATGCTACAAATGAACATACAGAGGAAAAAGAAAGATAAGAGCATGCAACTACATTAAGGAGCTCAATCAGGTGAAATGAACTCTTACACGTCTAACTTCTAACACCGTTTATGCATAAACCGTTAAAGAACTTGAATTTGCATAATTTTAAATCAAGACAATGTTCAGCAATAGGTTTTAAACATATACTAAAATCTATTGTACTAGCTTACCAGCTTCGCTATATTTGTCATTCAATGCCTCCAATTTGGAATGATAATCACCTACTTGCTTCTCTGCACTGCTTAAAGCATCTAAAACCTCTGACTTGACCTATAACAGAGGCATGCAGTTATTCAAGCCCTTGAATAGAGATTACATATAAGTAACTTCCAAATGATGTATGAAATAAAGGGTAATGCGATGTATAATTTCAAAGAAACACAATTTTTGAGTAGTCACCAAACTGAATACTATGTCATATGAGGAAGTATGATACTTGATGTGCTTTACCTAATTGAGTCGAATACAATCATGCTGAGTCCAACATGAATGCCATGGAGCAAGAATCAATACCGCTGTTGAGGTCACATTATACTTAATACACATATAGCAACAAATAAACAACCCTAACAGTCCACTAGTACATCTTTCTTCTACCATTCACAACCAAACATTTTGATCACTATATGAGCTAAGAACTGGTAACTGGTTATGTAATTATTATGAGCTATAAACTTCAATCAATTCGTGAAGATGGTGATATTAGAAATTAGGTAGAATACAATTACAATCATTCTGAATTCAACATCAATTCCATGGAGCAAATGAGCAATAAGCAACACCTCTGTTGAAGTCACATTACACTTAATACACCTATAACAAGAGCTAAACAACCCTAACAGTCCTTAAGTACATATTTCTTCCAGCATTCACTACCTAAAATTTTGATCAATGAAGTACTGGTAGCTTGAATCAATTCACGAATATGGAAAAATTAAACCGAGACATCCATAAAACATCGAAAAACTGAACTGTATTGAGGTAAAAGGTTAGAGGAATTACCATCTGGCGGCATTGATAGGTGCATAGCATGTGATCGGAGGGGGAAGGCTGGGGAGGAGGAGAGGACTCGCGTATCGCCGAAGGAGGATCCTCGTAGATCACCAGACGGCGATCAGAACCGCCCGAAGGACTATCTGGATTCCGGGGTCTCTTGGGAGGAGGAGTTCGGAGCATCATATTGCTGCGCTTTTCTAGGGTTTCGCAGAGATGTGAGAGAGATAGAAGAAGATTGAGCTCCGAATCGAACTCCAATGGCGGTGGTGCCTTGATCTGATTGGCTACGAAGTGAAGTGAAAATTGAAATTTGGGCTTAGTTCAGTTTTGAAAGCTAGAGCGCCATTTTAGAAGGCCTGCCTCTTCAGTCTCACTCCAAGTCAATAGTTGTGCGAAACTATTTGGGATAAAGGTTATTTTAGTACTCAAATTTTGCTAGTGTACTTAATTTATTACTCAAATTTTTATTGTGTTCAATTTAGTACCTAAATTTTTATTTCATACCCAATTTAGGACACACCGACCAATTTTGTTTATTGAACAGTTAAATGCTGACGTGTCTTGCTAAGTTGGACAATTTTAACTACATGGTATGCTGAGTTGGATAAGCTTGACTATGTGGCATCCACGTGTTAATTAATTTTTTGAATAATATTTGTTATTTAATTTTTAATTGAAAAATAAAAATAGAATTATATTGTTATGAATAACTAGTTTATACACCCGTGCAATGCACGGGTAATTTAACTAAATTTAATAATTATAAATTTGAACTCACTTAATTGATTGAGTTATAATTTATTATTTTGTACAATAAATCAAAAGAATTGTAATAATGATA
>JAYMTG010000690.1:0-11097 GCA_036897565.1 Pelargonium exstipulatum
TCAACTATAGCAAGTATCACTAATTCAAAACTGACAGAGAAATTGGAGTGTATCAAATACTCTCATCTTCAGAGGATCCTTGTCCTCAAGGATCAAAAGATGGAAATTTCCTCTTCATATCAGCCCAGTTCTCCCAATTTGCATCCTCAGGGAACCCATTTGCCCACTGAACCAGAACTTGAGTCACAGCACTTCCATTTTTGTTGATCATTCTTCTTTCCAAAACCCCTGCTGGAACCTTGACCAGATTGCCATCCCCATCAACTGTAGGAGGTTGAAAGCACTGAGAAAACACTCCATGGAATCTCTTCAACTGAGAAACATGGAAAGTATGATGAATTTTTGAGTTGGGAGGAAACTTCAGTTGATAAGCCACATTTCCTCTCCTCTGCTCAATCTGATATGGACCAAAATATTTTGGAGAGAGCTTCTGATTTCCCCTCTTGGCTATTGATGTTTGCCTGTATGGTTGAAGTTTCAGCCAAACCCATTCACCTATTTCAAATTCCCTTTCACATCTCCACCTATCAGCCATTGTTTTCATCCTGTTCTTAGCTTTTAACAAATGAAACTTCAACATTTTGATAGTCTGTTCTCGTGCAGCCAAGCTTCTATCAACAGCAGCTACCATTGAGTCTCCATTGACATAGGGAATATGGATGGGAGGTGGTTGCCCATAAACTATCTCATATGGAGTTGACTCACTTGCACTGTGGTAAGTGGAATTGTACCACCATTCAGCCAAGGGTATCCATTTGGCCCATTCTTTAGGATGATCACTGCACATACATCTTAGGTAAGACTCTAAACACCTATTCACCACTTCAGTTTGCCCATCGATTTGGGGGTGGTAGGTTGTCGAGAGCTGTAGCTTGATCCCTTAAAGTTTGCACAGTTCTTCCCAAAACCCACTCGTAAACACCTTGTACCTGTCAGATGTTATGCTCTTAGGCATCCCATGTAGTTTAAAAACATTAGATAGATATAGTTGAGCCACTGTTAATGCAGTATAGGGGTGAGAGAGAGTTAAAAAGTGAGCATACTTGCTTATTCTATCAACAACAACCAAGATAACTTCTTTTCCCTCTGATTTTGGCAAACCTTCAATAAAATCCAAGGAGATGTCCAACCATACTTCTTCAGGAATTGGAAGAGGCTGCAACAATCCGGGTGAAGCTGAATTGTCATATTTGTTCCTCTGGCACACTATGCATTACCTAACCCACTGTTTTACATCTTTCTTTAATCCATTCCAATACAACACAGACTGTAATCTTTTATAGGTAGCTTGAACCCCAGAATGCCCCCTACTGCACTATCATGAAAGTAAGTCAACAAATCTTTTCTGAGTTCTTCATTTCTGCCCACAACCAGCTTCCCTTTCCTTACTAATCTTCCATTTTCCCACTGATACTTAGGATGTAATACAATTCTTTCATTCTGCATATCTTTTAGTATTTCATTTGTCTTCTTGTCACCTTTCCAAAAAGCTTTTATCCTTTCAAAAACTGTTGAACTGATTGTAGACATAGTCATCAAGTTCCTTTGCTCCTCTTTTCTTGAAAGAGCATCTGCCACTGCATTAGCTTAGCCTTTTCTATAGCACACCTCATAATCATACCCCATCATCTTAACTACCCACTTCTTTTGTGCAGGAGTAGAAGTCTTTTGCTCCAGGAGGAACCTTAAGCTTTGATGGTCAGTTTTAATCTGAAAATGTCTTCCAATCAAATAAGAACTCCACTTCTTAACTGCCATCAATATTGCTAGCATCTTTTTTTCATATACCGACAAGGCTTGATGCCTCACTCCCAAGGCTTTGCTGAAATAAACTATGGGTCTACCCAATTGCGAAAGTACTGCTCCTATCCCCATATTTGATGCATTAGTTTCCACCACAAATAAAACATTAAAATTGGGTAAAGCTAGGACAGGGGCTGAGGTCATTGCTGACTTTAATTTCTCAAATGCTTATTGAGCTCCTTCATTCCATAAGAAACTGTTCTTCTTGAGCAGTTGGGTGAGGGGTTGGGCAATGCTTCCATAGTTTTTCACAAATCTCCGGTAGTAACTCGTTAGACCCAAGAAGCCTCTCAATTCTTTCACATTTTTGGGAATTGGCCATGACAGCACACCTTCTACCTTCCTTGCATCCATACTTACTCCATTGACAGAAATTATATGCCCTAGATATTCTACTTCTTGAGCACAAAAATCACACTTGGATCTCTTGAGAACCAACTGATGTTTTACTAACACTTCAAAGGCTTCTCTCAGATGGTTGACATGGTCATGAAGAGTAGGTGAGTAGATTAGAATGTCGTCAAAAAAATATCAGGATAAATTTTCTGATGTGGGGTCTAAAAATTTCATTCATTAGGCTCTGGAAACTAGATGGAGCATTGGTGAGCCCAAATGGCATCACCAAAACTCGTAATGACCCGAGTGGGTCCAGAAGGCAGTTTTGTGAATGTCCCTTTCATGCATCCTTATCTGATGATAGCCGGCTCTCAAGTCCAATTTTGAAAAATAAGTGGCACCTTGCAGTTCGTCCAATAACTCTTCTATTAATGGGATAGGAAAAGAGTCTTTGACAGTGAGTTTGTTGAGCAGCCTGTAGTCCACGAACAATCTCCACGAACCATCCTTCTTCTTGACCAAGATTATTGGAAAAGCAAAAGAACTATTGTTGTTTCTGATTATACCTGCCTCTAGCATCTCCTTAACCAATCTCTCAATCTCATTTTTCTGTAAAGTAGGATACCTATAAGGCCTTACTTTAACAATTTTTTCCTCATCTATTAAAGGGATTTTGTGATCTTGTGCCCTTGGAGGAGGCAAACCCACTGGTTCAGCAAACAAACTGCTGAATTCCTCCAATAATTGTTCTACTTCTTCAGGTATTGCTGGTTCTGTTTTGATGTCAGTCCCTTCTTCTCCATTGATTAATATTGCATAGCTGATAGTGCCCTGTGTAGTAGTTAAGCTCTTGAAAAGCACCTTGTCAGTCTGCTCTACCAAATCTATTGGACCTGTATCTAATCCCTTAAGAGTGACAGCCTCATCATGTCTTGTAAAAGTCATGGTTTAAGCACCAAAGTCCCACTGCACGGGACCTAATGTGACTAACCATTGTATACCCAAAACCATGTCGCATCCCTGAAGTGGCAGCATGAGAAAATCAACTTGTAGGTCAAAACCTTGTACCTCCCAAACAACATCTTTACATTCACCTTGGGTCCAAAGTTTTTCCCCATTTGCAACAGATACAACAACTCTAGGATTTTGGTCAATAACACAACCGATTCTCCTAGCAACCGTGGTGTTAATGTAGTTGTGCGTGCTTCCAGAATCTAACAACATGATTACCTCTTTTCCATTGATTGACCCCTTAAGTTTCATAGTTTGATAAATTGTGGCACCAAACAATGCATGGAGTGATATCGTATGATGTCTTATTCCCACATCATAATAGACCTCCTCTTCTTGTTCATCACTGACCTCTCTCCCTTCTTCAACAACTTCCTCATTAGATTGGCTTTCTTCCCCACACAAAAACTGAAACAACTGAGCTTGTAGTGCATAAAATTGTCCTCTTCTACAATTATGACCATACACAAACTTATTACCACAATAAATGAACAAACCCTTAGTTTTAAGTTCATCTTGTTGCTCTTTGGTTGGCATGGTATTGGGTCTTATGGTATTGGGTTGTCGTTTGGAAAATTGGTTTGGGTGAGGTGTTTGTTGTTTGCCATAGGTGTTTGGATAAGGTTTGAAGGCAGGTCTTTGAGGTGTGGAGAATGATTTTGGAGTTGGCAGTAATAGGGGTTGAGTATGACTTTTGGTGACTGATGGTGAAGTGTAATGGGTTGTGTTTGGGTAGGTTTTGTATGTGGAACTATTTCTCTTGAACAATGGGGATGGGCTGTTCTCAAGCTTCTTGGCTAGGGCTAAAGCTTGGTTGAGAGATTTTGGAGCAAACAATCTAAGAGGATGCTCAATTTCAGCCTTAAGATTGCTGATAAAAGCACTGATCACATAATCCTCAGAAAGATTGAGCTGGTCTATAATACTCTCAAAAGCATCAAAATAATCCTCAACAGTGGTTGTGTGTCTCAAATTCATTAAATCAGACATGGGATCCAAAAATTCAGTATCATGAAATATGTGCTTCAGTTGCTCACTATATAGCCCCCAATCAATTTCAGTTAAAGCAACTCCTGCTTTATCTTTTATAAACTGACTATGAAATTTTAAAGGCCTACCCATAAAGCACAACATGGCTTCCCCTACCTTTTCAACCTCAGGTATTCTAGCAGCAAAACAATATTGCTCGAACTGGAGTTCCCAACCTAAATAGTCCACCCCATCAAATTTAGGCCTTTCTCTCTTAGATGAGACAATTTCAGATCTATTATCCCTATAACCAGAAACAACCACAACAGATTCAGATTGTTGAGTCCTTACATTAGCTATTGCAGGCACAGAGGAAGAATTAGAGTTACCTCCTAACTGTCCCAAACGTTGCAACACCACCTCCATCTAGTTGTTGTTTTTCTCCATATAAGCCTTGAGGATTTCGTTGTTGTTCTTCACATCAGCTTGAAGCTTCAGCAACCCATTCTGCACTGCCTGGCCTTAGAGCTTGACCTCAGCGAGTTCCTTTTGGGTAGCAGCCAAATCATCTTGGACTTTGGTTGATCCTGTCATGCCCCGAAACTTTGGCTCTGATACCTTTGATACACTTGAATTGATTTCACAAAATTAAAGTGTAGAAAAGATAGGAAAAGAAAGAACTTTAGGGTTGGAGACGAAGAATAGAGAAAGGAGATAGTTGAATCAGATAGAGAGAAATGATAGTGAAGGAGATAAAATTCTCATTAATTCATAACATCCCCATTACAGTGCTCCTCTGTATCAGATATAGTGCCAAAGAACCTTAACGGTTTCTGATATTCTCTATACCAGCTGTCACAGTACAAACACAGCTACTAAGGACATGGGCTACTACAACTATTGGGCTCAACACATGGGCCTAAACTTAAGACTTAAAACAAAATAACATCAACTATAGCAAGTATCACTAATTCAAAACTGACAGAGAAATTGGAGTGTATCAGGTTAGTTAGATTTGGTTTAGTTATTTTTAGGGGTTCATTTTGAAAATTCAACAGGATTTGTGTTGTAAATTTCTTTTCTTTTTCTTTTTCTTTTTCTTTTTTGTGGATTTTGGTTTCAATGTATGAGTTGTTTCATAATCTAAAAACAAAAAAGAGCCATTGATGCTACTCTCTTTGTACCCTCTCTATTTCTCTTACTGAAAGTAATGTTTAGTACTGGACCAAAACCAATTTTGGTCCAGTAGATTTATGCCATCTACTGGAGCTTTACTTGAGCTGAACATTGTTCCAGCTCTGGTAAGTCACAATTTGGATAATTTTGCCAAACAACAATATCCTACATGGACATGGGCTGATTTACCGAGATAGTGACACATCATTAAAATTATGGTTCCAGCGTATCGGCTCTATCACGAATTTATTGAAGCGAGTACGTCACAGGAGTACCAAGACCATCCAAACAACAATGCTAATGACCGATAGTGGTCACAACAAGAACGTCAAACGAAGATTGACCGGGGGCAAGAAGTGAAATCATTGGCCATCGTCACTAGCTAGCTCACATGCTTAGCGCTCGCCAACCTCAAAGAAAACAATCTCGCCGCAACAAAAGCAGTTCCAAGGTCTCCATAAAGAATATTATACGAATTCATTTAACTTTCACAAAAGTCTTGACACAATTTCTAAGAAGAACATACGATCAGACAACATTAACGACTCCAAAAGAATGATACCAACAAAATAGCCAATAGCATATAAACCGCAATTCGATCCGGGTACATAATTACGCATACTTCGGATGCTTAACCAAGTACGGAAAGCCAATCATAAACTTGTCGAAAGTCCAGGGATCCTTACGTAACTACTGTGGCAGGTGCACTTAACCTAAAAGAAAAAAAGTGTCAACATAGAAGTGCAAAACAAAAAGGGCATGACAAGTGGATCTCGCAATTATTGGGAAAAAAAGATCTTACCGTCTGAGCTCACAGACCAACCGTTGATTCAAAACCATTCCAAATCATTGTCGTCTTCCGCGGAATCCATAAATTCGACGCGCACAACAAGCGCGTGTCCAGCACTTGTCTTACCGTTACTACCCGTCCCGCCATCAAGTGGTAAAGAAACAAACCAGAGCGTCCCTAACTGTCCAAATCTCTCTCTCTCTCAAAATGTCTCTCTTCGCTTCAATCTCCACTGCGCCTCTCTTCGCTTCACTCTCCACCGCGCCTCTCTCTGTCTCCGTTCAGGCACACCGCCCTATGGCCGCCCGCCGGCGCCTCTCTCTCCACCCCTCGGCCGCAGCATCTATAAGCTCGGTGCCATCTCCCGAATCTTCATCACCATCAGCAGCAGCATCAGCCAGTGAGAGTACAGTTTCCACTTCCACCTCCACTCACTCATCAAAGCCCTTCGCTGAATCGAGCCGATCGCCAGCTCCGAGCTTCAATTTTGCGCTGGCGAGCTCCAATGGCGGTCCAGTTATCCAGTTTGTTCGGTCCGCTGAATCCACCATCGAAAGGGTATATTGATCTGCTCATGTGATCTTGATTGATGTAATTACCAATTTGATTGATGGCTATGCAGATTAGCTGTTTGATGTATTGCTGCTGAGCGACTGCTCTGGTTAATGGATCCGTTGATTCCAAGCAATTAAAGTGTTTTTTTTTTTTTTTTTTGTGTGTGTTCGTGCTGTTTGGTTTTCTTTATTTGTGCTTTTAAACTTTGTCTCTGACTCTGAGCAGATTATCTTCGACTTCCGGTTCTTGGCACTTCTGGCTGTTGGGGGTTCATTGGCTGGTTCACTCTTGTGCTTTCTAAATGTAATGTCTTCTTATACTGAATTGATTTTACTTATATTAAGAAAATACGGTAACTACTTGTCAATTGCATATTGAACAATCTAAACCATGTTTGGTGCATGGAATGTTACCCTAACAATGCATAACTACATTTGTTCAAGCACCTTTCTCATTCATATTATATATAGAATTCAATATCTTACCACACATCATATGACGAATGATAAAAACAAATTTGTAAACCTCCTATCTACTTCATTTCCAAAATCTAATAGCTAGTATTGGTTTTATGTTAAACCAGTGAACAATTAAACAAGATCATGATTAGAGTGCCTGATTTACTGTGAGAAATGACATGATGAGAGAAGGAGTTATATAAGAATTGATATATCTAAAAGAGCTTGGAGAGAGGGAGAGAGGTGACTGATACAATGTTTTGTGGACTTAAGTTATTGAAGTTATATAGCCTTTTACTATCCTTAATTTTCTCTGCTTGTGATAGTTACTAGTTACAGCTGGATAATATGAAACATTTAAGACTTATTGTATGAACTGTTGTTCTTTTACCTTTAGGAGGAATATCATCTGCGCATTTTGTGCTATACTATGTTAAGTGGTGCGATTGGACTATCACGCATATCCTGAATACATGAATGTTTTGATCTTTGTAGGGTTGTGTTTACATTGTTGAAGCATACAAAATTTATTGGACAAGCTGTTGTAAAGGGATTCACTCAGGACAGATGGTTCTTCGACTTGTTGAAGCTATTGGTGAGATTCTCAAAATATCAATTTGGCAAGGCTTCTTTTAGCTTGTTATAAATGTTTTATGAAATCATTGTGCTATTTCTGAGTCACATGTTTTGAGTACAACTTATCATGACGAGAAATGAATTCTCAAAAAATCAATTTGGCAAGGCTTCTTTTAGTTAAGTTCATACTGATCTTTCTTTTTTTACCTTTCACTTTAACCATGCTTGTTTTGATCCCTCTTTAATGTAACAAAAGAACTTAGGATGACTGGATGAGTATTTATATAGCACAAAAGCTATACAAACAATACTTTTTAATACAAAATGACAGGAAGGTCAGACTGGTGTGGAGACCAGTTCACGAGTCCACCAGTCTGGTTCTAAAGTACCCTTGTAATATATTTTAAAATTACTGATCAGCACCAATTCTTTCTTCTAATTGGTTTTAGAATAGAATTGGCTGGGGCCCAAACCAGTCGGACCGGCTAGGCTGGTCTGTTCTGGTAACAATGAGGTGGAAAAGCTCCTATGGTTAATTCAAATTTCTGAGAATTTAGCGATTAAAATTGTAGTTTTCCAGTTTCCACTAATGATAAAATAATTTTGATGTGTCTAATAATGCAGATGTTTATCTTGCTGGGACTGTCATGCTAATTTTTGGTATGGGCTTATATGGATTATTTATCAGTAACGTGAATCCGGATGTGCCTTCCAACGCTGATCGTGCTCTCAAGGGATCTTCCTTGTTTGGGATGTTCGCTTTAAAGGTAACTTCATATTAAGTTATTGTCTGTATTTCTCTTCCAGGACTTTTAGCATTTGCATGCATAATAATTTGAGATCTCATGGAACACTATTTTCTGCTTCTAATTAATTTTATTCGACAATCATATACCTCATTCGAACTCGATCAGGGTTCACCGTGCATGTCAAGCCCATTTATAGAACTGGAAGGAGTATGGATAATATGTACATACAATGAAAGAATCATAGAGAACACTAAACAAGAAGGCTGCTTTGGAAACCCAAACCATCATTAAGTTAACCTTTGAAGCTGAAGTTGCAAATGTGTGTAGTAGACAATGGACTGTTTTCAAACAATATTAACGAGATTAACAACCGTTTTCTTTGCATCCTGTCTTAATAAAACACTAAATTAGTTTGACTCATCGGCTAAAAGCAGTTTAAGAAGATGGTTTCTGCAGCAACAAACAGAGCCCAAGGCGGATCAAAACAAACAGAGCCCAAGTGTAGTAAAGTTGTATAATGAAAAGGTTATTTTTCATGATATGTTGATCTTGACGAGCTTCCACACCTCAACTATCTTTGTTTTGAATATCCAACTCACATCTATCTGGTAGCTGAAGCTTGAGTAGCAATCCACTTGTTATATGACTTCACTACATGTAGTGTGTATTTACAAACACTTCCAATTATATGAATCCGAAATATATATAAGCCTCTGACCTCTGTGTGTGTGTGTGTAGCTTCCTGACTAATAGATTGATCTTGATTGGTGTGCAGGAGAGGCCTAAATGGATGAAAATTAGCTCACTCGATGAACTAAAAACAAAAGTGGGACATGTTATCGTCATGATTCTACTTGTGAAGATGTTTGAGAGGAGCAAGATGGTGACAATAGCCACTGGTATGGACCTGCTGAGTTATTCTGTGTGCATCTTCTTATCATCTGCTTCGTTGTATATCCTTCATAACTTGCACAGGTCAGAATAGGAATGCAAGAACATATTGCAAATGATGTATATTGATACTTTACACCATGGAGTAAATATCTACGTAGAGGGAAAAAAAACACTGAAAGACCGATCAGGAGGATCTTCATGAACCAAAGCATGACTCTAGGGATCATTGTTGATGCTAATGTTGCAGCATAAAGAATGGTATCATTTCATGTAAACATAGTAACTGTTGAACTACAAACAAACGTCTGTGTATTAACATGTAGTATGTTAAATGGTTATTGTTCGGTTTGTTTCGTTTCAATTGCAAAGAGCTCAGTTCAGTCGAATGAATACTGTATATAAAAACTTAAAACAATCAAATGGATGATTTTGTTTGTTAGTGTATCAAGTTTTAGGATATAAACTTGCTTCAAGATCATGTGGATTGTTGGATAAAAGTATGTTAAATATGCAGCATCTATCTTGTTAGGAGGTGGATAATGACTCAAAAAGATGGGTAAAAACTAAAGAGTACTTGCACAAATGACTAGCCATGTTAATTATTATTCATTGCCATAACAGTAACAGAACATAATATCTATACAATGTCCAACACTTAGAGCTAGTTTTCATAAATAAAAACAAACTGTTGATTTTTACAGCTGATAAAAACACCCCCTTCAAATCAAGTTCAAGATACTGAATTACATGGCGAATATTGGTATGATTTAGACTATGACAGCAAGAAACACGAAAAATGATGATACTGAGGCAGCAGCAATTATACAGTATCGGTTTCAGTCAGTGTGGAAGAAGAACAGCATGCACATATGCAACATATTGAACAAAAAAACACCACTATCACGGTTTTCCTCTCTTCAGTTCATACTAATTACTTCCCTATCACCTCTACTAACATAGGCGAGCTCGAAGGAGGCGATTTAATAGCTTAAGCCATAATTTACAGGTGGTGTACTTAATATCATCCTTTTAAACAGCTGCTGCTGGAGGCTTGAAATCCAGCATCTCCCTAATATTCAACCGAATGGAAGGACCCATTGACGAGCATATGTGTGCACTTTTCCAGTACACTCCTTTTGCACCTGATGGCTTGTTCGTTTCGACTGATTTCTGCAACATACAGACAACACGCATGTAAACATAGCAATTAGCGGATACATTTTAAACATAACTGAAGTGCAGCAAAGGTTGGAGAGCATACCACTACAGCAAGAAAGTTTTCGAGTAGGTCTTCCTCGGGAAAGTTTACTTTCCCAAAAGGCAAGTGAACAATCCCAGTTTTGTCTGCCCTGAACTCAACTTTTCCCTTCTTGAATTCTGAAATTGCCTGACAGACGAGTGAGTGAATTCAGTGCCCCTACTATTTGTAGGAAACTAAATATTGTTCTTGTTATGTCGGACCCACTTCATATACATCAAACTGTAGGTTCATTAGTCATTATGCCAATTTATAGCACATGCATTGTTCAAGCGTTTGTATCCAAGTCAAGTATACCTTTTTCTCTCATACAAAGAAAAATGATAGTAACATTCACCTGAAAGCCATAATAGGGTTCTAGATATACCAATGCGAAGTCCAGAACAAAAAAAACTATACATCATCAACAGGTGCAAGATAATGATATAAGAAGCAGAACAGCAAGACATACCTGGGGTATATTGGCAGTAACAGTACCAGCTTTTGGATTTGGCATCAGCCCTCGTGGTCCCAAAATCTTTC
>JAYMTG010000691.1:0-11094 GCA_036897565.1 Pelargonium exstipulatum
CAGAAAAAGAAAAATCGTCGAAAACATTTCTTACTCCGCTGACCGATGACAGCTACACAGTACGAGTTGATTAAAGATTACCGAGCGTGATAAAGAATGAAAAGTACCAACTACCAACGAAATTAATATGATAATTTTCAACTTTGAAATCATACAAGTCGACTGAGCCAACCTTGAAATAAGTGATCGTAAACGAAGAAACGGAATTTTAATCTATTCGTAGAATTCGCTAGTAATTTTTCGCTAGCTTTTTTCCTAACAGAGAATGTTTTCGCTTTGGCGAAAAATTATCTGGTATGAAATTTTGTTAGAACTGACAGTTTGCTTGGGTACACAATGTACGACGTAAAATTATCGTTTTTCAACTCATATTTTTTTTTTGTAATAGTATCGTATTTGTGTTGAAACCTCCAAAATATGTATACATGATAAATTAGTCATGTCATGACTAAAGGTATAACTGCAATCAATTTTAATAACACGTTAAACGTCTTGCGCCGAACATGTTTAAATTGTATTATATTGTGTTCATGTCAAGACCATATAACACAATTACTAAATGTAACGTATCTGTATTAAATCATATAATACACAATAAACGTTAAGCACAACACGAGCACAATACGCACACACAAACTGTATCACCACAATGTAAAAGTAAAATAAAGAAGAAATTTGGTGGACTTTATGCATGCTTGTTACTTGTATTTTATCTTTATACTACCAAAATCTCACACATTGTCTCTTGTGATGTTGCACTTTTGGATGATAAGCTAAGCTAAGCTAAAGCGTCCATCTGGAAACTCTCTACACATCCCATCAAATCATCATCATTACCACAGTGAGTACCTTACTCAAATATACAAATAAACTGTTGTGTTGTCGCTGCTCAAAAAGTAAAACAGATCGAGTGAAAATATAAACATAATTGATGTCATCACATAGCTGCCTAATTAACCGCTGTTCGTTACACACTTGTCCCAACTCCATAACTTTGCGCGTAATTTTAACCAACCAATTCCATCACAATTCACAACAATAATAAATTTTAACAAGTAAATATATTATTTTGATTAGGTAGAAGACCTAATTTGGTCCCGAATTTTAGTGTTTTGACCTTATTTAGTCTCGAAATTTTCAGTTAACTTGAAATAGTCCTTCAACTTTCACATATTGATCCATTTTAGTTTTTGCCCTTAAAACTTATATCAAAAGTTCATGAACCATTATGGGTCATCTAAAAATTCAGAGACCAAATTGAGTCAAAATACTAAAGTTCGAGAACCAAATTAGATTTTTTTACCATTTGATTACCAAGAACTTTCAGTATAATTTATAACACGTTGGATAAAACATTAGATCTTGAATCTATCATAAATTGATTACCTATTTGATCACTTGTAAAAGTACCAAACATTAGTAGTTTCCATTGAAAAAGAGAGAGCACTTGAAACAATCCGTGCAGATAAGGCCACTATGCATTTTATAGATAGTATCTCTAAGATTGATTCGATCCAACACAGTTAAAAAAAATATATCCTATTAAGATAATATGTTCTAAATATTATTGCACACAACACTCACATATTACACTACTAATGAGGTTTAATATATTTTTCATTTCACAAATACTATAATATGATAATAAAAGAGTCATCAATACTAATATAATTAGCCGCCAAACGCCGTTGGTCCAATCAATTTCAGCTACGTGTTTTCAATATCAATATTTAAATAGCATCACAAGTTGCACCAATTATTATAAAAAGGACTAGAATTAAGGAAGTCATAGATGGTTTACCAGTCAAGTGGAGGATCAAATCTTGCTGCATCTGAGAATCTGAACCATCTCGGCTTGCACTTGCTTGGTACCTATCTACAACTTGTTTCAACACCTGTATACTTCACCAGCTAACATTATATATTTTACGCCTACTCAACAAAACTTCATTCAATCCCGTGAACTTCGACATCAACAATATATATATACTTAATAATACTCAGACCCGGAGGTGGTATCACTTTTTCTCACTCACCAGGGAAAGGGAAAACTCGTTCGGGTTTGTTCACATCCTATTATCCTCACAATCTCTTCAACTCCCAACATTGTTTCCTTTAAACCAATATTCATGCTCGTGACACTTTATACATCCCATGCATTTCTAAGAGTAGTGGTCCCAACATATACTACTGGGATGACCCAACACATGTTCGTGTGACTCGCAAATATTTACAGACTTCTACTTATTGTATCAAGATTGCATCGCTTGGGACACACACCTGCAGAGCTTTAGGATCCTTGAATGTCCTGTTACAAGACTCTCCACACTAGCTTTAATTTCTGCGATGAGTGATAGCGTCAGCAACTTCTTTGTCCCAGCTTCGCGGACCTGTAATGAATATGGAAGGGCTTCTGATGGATAAATCCCGCTGTTCACAGGAGACAAACAATAGCACTAGTCAATTTAACTATTTATCCAACTCGAAGGGCATATAAATGATAATGAAACGCATCTCATACCCCACAACCTAAATACAGGTGGCACATTTATGGCTGACCCTACCATTTGAATCAAGCATTCCAATCACATTTCACCATGTTTTAAGTCAAAAAAGGATGCCCCAAGGAAAAATGAATTTTGTGAACAGTTTTCCAACCTATCTGTGGAAACTAATGATATGATAGCACACATTCATAAGAGCCAATTTTTCACAATGTCAAAATATTATAAATAAACAAAATAGCTATTGTTAGGGCACCACAAAAATAGCAAAATTGCAAGGCAGCTAATAAAATAGGATCTTTCTCAAGAACCAAAATTTTTTGACACGTTTGAACCATTGCATAGGGTGTCATCTGGCTCACTACTCAGGTGTTATATGATATACCAACCACTGAGACAAAAAAAAAAGTATTGCATCATGTGAAAAGGTGGAAAACCACTTGCTAAAACTGCACAGATGGTACAAAAAGTTAGACCCTAAAAGTTTAAAATGCCAGGGTGTAGTTATATTGGGTCGAGAAACAGAACACCAGCTTTAAACACAGTTGACACGTAACATTTTGCAAAACCCCATAAAACAGTACTACAATATCATCTGAGATCACGGAATCTTTCAGTGCGCAGGTGTAGAGTTAGATTGATTCAAAAGGTACATAAAACAGAACACGCACAATATAGGACAGGGTTTAAAAATAAATATACTAGGAAGAACTAAAATATGAAAAATAAGTGTGAAGGATTTTTACCAATTCAAACAAGTCACATCAAGAGTCATAATCACATTGGTACCATTACTAAAATCAACAAATCGAAGCTGCAGACCAAGGTGCTCATCTGCAAAAAAAGATACTGGAATTAGCGCAGAAGATAAGTTTCCATAACTTATTAATACATATTGCAAATATTCATTATAAACAGTACTATATGAGGTTATCTACATCAAAGCTGAAAAACAAAAGTACATGTAAATTGTGATTAACCGAAAAAACTATTATGCATATGACAAAAGCAACAAATTCAAGCATTAAAACAGACTAAGAGGGGAAAGAAACAGTAAAGTAACCTACCCCTTAGAGAACAAAAACTTGTCTCAGTTAGATTTCTAATCTCTATTCGTGCTACCTGTACTTCCTCAATCACATCTAGCAGATTCCACAGAATTGAACTTATCATCTGCACAATCATATATGAAAGAACATTCTTAAATACTGTCAGAACAATGTACAAGTAGATTTTCATCTAGAAAGATACTCTAGCATACTTATAACTCAAATGCAATTTTTTTAATCATAACGAATCAAAACCGATCTAGTAAAAACTAGGGAAGAGAAGGTGAACTGTTGACCCATCCATATTGGCTGAAACATGTATCTAAACTTCAATTTGATTCCCTCCTATGTTAATTTATAGATCATTAATACATTATTACTCATTAGTACCAGAAATTTTGCCCCAAAATACTGATTTTCATACAATTTGTTTGTCTTCCTAAACCTGCTGAATGGATTATATAATAGTTAGAAGACTAATTGCTAAAGCAGTAGAGATGCTTTCGATAACTGTCTTGGATAGAGTTTATGATCATGAAAATAATAAAATATGATGATTTGCGGTGACTAAAGTAGAGAACTGATTTGTGAAATTTTCAATTGCCTACTTAAAAAATTAAATTGATTAATTATGGCATGACATTGACGAAAGAATTCTATGACAATGTTGAGCAGGGCAGTTAAACCAGTTAACCCAGGAACCACCTAGTAAACCAGTTCAGTCTCCGGCCCAGTTCTTTAAACATGCTCAGATGACACAAAATATGATACCTCATTAACTCATGAAATTCTACACTCAAGAGCCAACAAGAGGAAAGGTAACCAATGTTATTACTCATAGTTGTAGAAGTGTATACTAGCTAATATTGTAGCAAAAATAGCCTGCACCAGCTTTGTTCAACCAATTTCTACTGGAAGATCAAAGAGTTTGTAATTCAAAAGGTGACAGCAGGAGTAGGGGAAATAATTGTACTAAGACGGACTTGGTGCAAAAATGCAAAGGTGCAAAAACTTACTTGTGTTTCACGTGCCAAACTTTTTAAACCAGCATACTTCCTAGAGGTCTCAGTCTTCAACACAAACGCAAATGCAGTGCAAGCATCCATGTTCGGAAATTTCTAATAAATAAGAACCATAAAACAAATGAATATAAAATACAAACAACTAAATCCACAAATATTTGCTTGCTTCATTACCTTCACAATCTTTGCTTCATCGTATTTGTTTGAAATATTTACGCTTGGAACTGAACTGTCACAAATTGTGATTCTGTATAACAACAAAAAAGAACAAATGCGTGTAAATGGTAAATATGGTGACAAGCATAAATGCATGTTTACTTCTTTGTTACAGATATGAGAGGCAAAAAAAAAATAAAAAAAACAGACATAACTATGAAACAACCTCTGACTGATGAAACCAAAATAGTCAAGGACTATATTCTTCTGACAATTCTTACTCTCCAAATTGCCAACTTGCCATAACTGATGAAATGACAAACAGTATTCAACTCTCAGTGACATAAGAGAATTATAAGGTAAGAACTGATCATTAGAATAACACAGTGCAAAGACCTGCAAATATTGGCGTATAAGCCTGCAACATTTTCTGTTCTTCATATGATCATTAACCAGTGCAACTGTCATGGCATAGCTTGGTTCTCCTTTCAACTTACAATAAGTATAAAAAAATTTGGTTATGCTCTGTACTTTTCTATCTAATGATTCAAATTCCTGCCTCA
Organism: Pelargonium exstipulatum; assembly: GCA_036897565.1. Classification (NCBI taxonomy): domain Eukaryota; kingdom Viridiplantae; phylum Streptophyta; class Magnoliopsida; order Geraniales; family Geraniaceae; genus Pelargonium; species Pelargonium exstipulatum. Next base: position 5,295 of record JAYMTG010000691.1, read on the forward strand.
TTCTAATCATTTTATTGCAGGTAACCTGGCATAGCACAAAAAAAATAGCAATTAGCAGAAACCAAAATTTAACCAGGTGTTGTTCCCAGTACGACATAATGTTTGTACATTATAATGGATAATGGAACATATAAATTCTAACAGAAACTCAGAGCATGATGAACAAATATATGCCAGATACTTAACAAATAGTCCCGTATATAAATTAGCCTCCTTAAGTAAAGTAGCCAACCTCATAATTCAGCAAGTGCCCCATTATGAAAGCAACACACAGACAAGCCCACAAAACTTTTGCAGCAATAGTTGGAGAAATCACACGATTTGAAATATGTATCTTAAATTCTGAATTCTACTTAAAGGAGGAATATAACAATTCAATAGTTCACCATAGGCGGGTAGATTTGATAGTTTAAGATATTAATGCCAACATGCAAAACCTTTTCAGCAATTGTTTCTTTTGTTGAGGAAGAGAGAGGAGAGAGAATCCAGAATGTTATCAGTTTGCAAGTGATTGTTTTACCAACTCAGTGCCAAGCATATATCACGTATTGACATGTTAAAAATGAATTTGATAAGTACATCTACATCTTGAAATTGATGTCTACCTCATGTTTGCCTTCAATATTCTCTACATGGGAACCAGAACACCTATCTTCAACTTGTGCATCTCTTGGGCTGGGTAGACACAGAGGCCGCACATGATGCAACTTTAACATTTGAGACTCCTCTGTTCCAGAGCTTAATAGTTGTACTCTTTTCTGTAAACAAGAACAGAGGTAAGCATCTGCAGAATTACAATGCACAAATCTAGAAAGCAAAAGGCACAGAAGGGAAGGAGAAGTACCAGCAATCTCTTGTGTTTCACACACATTAATTGCTTTTTTGCCGTTTCATACATTATTTTATACAGCAACAACCTTGTATCAGCCACTCTGCAGAATCATAATACACCAGCCAATATAACACATATAATCCAATTTTCCTAAAATGCTCAAGATACAATTCATCAAACCCAAATGGTAGTTATGATTGGGCTGGGAGAGCACCTCTTAAGCCTACTAATGCTGGATTGGTCAAATGTTTTCTGTAAAACACAACAATTTCAGCAGGAAATAATTAGTTACGATTTGTAAGAAGAGTTTAACAGACAGTATGCTCTAGAAAACGAATATGTTCACTGTGTGGTCTAAAATGAGCTTATTTACTCTCAAAACGGACCTGAGATGAGATTTCAGAACCAAAAGTATCATATATTTTAACCTTCTGCAACTGGGAAATAATATCTTCAAGCAAGCCAATCTAGATAGGGAAATAAAATGGATAAGAATATAACTCACTAAAGAGGTAATGTGGGTTTAAACAGACAAAAAAAATAGAAGTAAACCAATGAACATAGTATCAACAAATCGAACTCAGTATAAAGAACAGTAGAGGGTGTACCGCTCTAATGTTTAGATTCTCAATTGCTGGCGAATGCATTTCTTCTGTATCTCCTGAGAATTTCAGTATAATCTACATGTTGATATCCAAAATCAACAACAATATACAGGGCTATCCAAGTGAGACACCATAACGAATCAATAACAAGATATACATACATCAGTCCAGTGCTTCAAAGGTGTGTCATGGCCACTCTTCTTTCTCTCATTTTCACTTCCGTTATAGTGTTCCAACTCTAAATCACAACCCATGCCCTTATCAACTTCTGGTCGTCTCTGGATCCTGGATATTAGAACTTTACTGAGTCCGTTATCAAGAGCTACTTCTTCCCAGCTTCTTTTTCTTCCAGAAGAATTTTCAATATCTTGCACCGGAAATGGAATCTGTGATATGTGGAGCCCTTCACTGCGATCATTAGTAGTAGGTGCGTCGGAAATGGGATTAGTAGGTAGAGTGACCTTTCCAGCAGAGCATTCTTTATTATCATTGTGTGATACATTATAAGGCACTTCCTTGGATTGGACCTCAGTTGATTCTTTCCAAGTGGGGCTGCGAAAGAGCTTTACCTTGGAGGAGGCCTGAGTTAACCAATATAACATCACACTTTGTGAGGATGAAAAAAAAAAAGAATCCCAAAAACAATATCAACAACAGAAAAGAGCCAAAAGATTTCACCACCACAGGTCCATAGCAAAGTAATACATGAGCCACTAGGTAACACTTGCTAAAATCTTCACTTTTTGAATCATATTTTATACAACATCCAGTTCAATAAAGTTGAAGGATGAAACATGGAAGAGCAACGCACCATCCCATACAGACTTTAGTTAAGCTGCATACAGAGAAATCATGTGCATGTGCAAGAATGCAAATAGAGAGGATGATGATACCTTCAGGAGGGATGAATCATTAGTAATTCTTCTAGGGAGAGATGGAGAAGCAGACCCACATGAAGAAGCCTTGATAACTTCATGAAAATGTTTCTTTCGAGACCGAGTTGGATCTGTTTGAGTTTGGAGGTTCATATAATGGCTTCCTGACTGTATATCTAGAACGTCCCTATCCCTTGAAGGAGTTTGGAAGTTTCTCAAGGTATCAGGTTTTTTCTGAGAATGATGAAAATTGATTTCTCTGTCATTTACCCCATCTAACTTGATAAGGTCTTCAAAATGGTCCGTCTCAAATGATGAGATAGAATTTATTCTTCCTCCTAAATTATCCAGTGTTGTAGTTGAATGACTACTCCCAGTAACAATTTCCATTGGGTCTCCATGATGCTCTGAACCAGCAGTTCTATTAAATTGATCTCGAAGCTTCAACGCACTAGGAAAGCTGCCCTGATATGATTGTAATGCAGATGACTTCTGATGCAACACTTGCAGTGGAGAAGAAACGAACTTATCAGGTGAACCAGCTACTTTCACATTCTTATCATTATCAATTGTTACCAATGGAGATTCCATATCAGAAGTAAAAAATCTCTGTCCAGATATATTTTCTGGCATCGAGAGATGTTGCATCCGTTTCCTCCCTGACCATGTGAACTGTAAAGGTGAAGCCATTGATGTGGTTAGCTTATCAGGTTCATCCTCGGAAGGAATTCTAACAGACGTAGGATGCGAAGGCTCTCCATTTGCAAGGCCTGTGGTCTCTTCACCTTGGCGCACAGTACCAACACTTTTAGAGTTTACAGGCGTCACAACTCCATCACAGTCCATGTCTGTCATACTGTAATTCTCTCCCTCCTTTAGATCAAGGCTAGATACATTATTCTTGAGGCAAGCAATTGAACGATTATGATGGAGATCTTTGCTGTTTTCTATCAAAACATTATCAAATGGACAAGTTATAGAAGGGTAGTCATATGGTTTGAGTTGTGCTATCTCAACTTCATCCTTAGGCATGGAAGGATCGGGCGAAGACTCAAAACTTCTGATCTTACCAACACTTTGCTCAATTTTCAACACAGCAGCACTATGTTTTATGCTTTCCTTGCTTAAAAAGAAACTTGGCTGTTTTGGGGAAGATGTTACAGGTGAAGGATGTCTGGATGAATTGGAGTCCAAAGATATTTGTCGCTGTCTAGCAGATGAGGATATGGAGCCCACTGATGGAGATCCATTCTGTGGGTCAGACTTGAGATTAGTATCAGGATAAGGTCTATCTGTGGGGGATTTCTCTTTTACGGGATCTGTTTTATGTTCTGATTCATGCTGCATGGACATATCCAACTGAAGAACTTTACCACACATATCAGATGGGGTGCAATTAGTAATAGCAGGGTACTCAGATTCTGATCCACTAGTTCCAGTTGGGTCTTTAGTGAGCACATTACTTCCCTGCAAAAGAAATAATAAAAGCATGAGTTTACTACTGTTTATGAGTTTCAAGTTGCAATGCCCCAGTAATTAATGATTAGACCAAACTTTCGGCTATAGCAACTTTGCATGTGGAGAAAGAGGAAAACATATGTGGAACATCCATATATATATTCTAAACAATTTACATTTTGCTTTGCAATAACTCCACTGACCATAAGATGGTGCAGTCATGGCTGTAGAGTGTACGCTATATCATCACATTAAAACATTTACTTTTGTATTTTGTAAGTTTTAAAAAAATATTTCTGATGAAAACTTGGAGGGATGTAAAAATCAACATACTGAACATGTCACAACGAAATGAAAATGCATTGATCCATTTGACATAATGAAAATAATGCAACTTTTAAAGCATGGAGTAAACAAATTTCCATCATTCATTTTGGTTCTGTGAAACAATGGTGCATTCACTTGGAAAAACAAATGTCCAGAAACCATAACATAAAAATCCCATCCCAAGAGAAGTTCTTACACTGATAAGTTGAGTAGGAGTTGAAATTTGGTGATCGATGCAGGAATCAGCAGCTGGACCACTACCATCAGTGAGTGTGCCAGTAGCAGATATACTATCATCTGTTGCCTTACTCCTTAGACTAGGAGATATAGAAATGCTGCTGATGTGCATGTCGTGAGTGCTAGTGTTCAATGTCTTCAATCTTGAAATATTGGATATAGAGACATCTTGCCCATCCTTGCTACCTTCTGCCAAAAGTGCTTCAAGTGTGGGGGAAAGTTCATCATAATCGTACCTACGCGGGTTTACTCCAACTAGACTCATGTCATTTGAATCTTTACCCCCACTAACTTTATCAACAGGAAGTGAAGTTTGGGCGAATAACTTCTTAGCCTTTGACAGAACCATGGAATTTCCTGGCCCAGTTGAAGTGGTGTTTTGAGTTGGTGTTTTCTCCTCGAAGGCAAGGGAAACACCAGTCGGAGTCTTATTGTCTCCTGACTCCGACCTTGCAAGACTCCTAAAATGCATTGAAAATGCTGTTGAATCCATTGTAACATCGTGATTGTCATCGGAGGCGCCAGAGTCAGATAGCCTAATGAAATTAGCTGATACAGGACCGAAGAAATCATCTTCTGCAATTTTAAAAAAAAAAAATAGAAAAAAATGATAAATCTGTGGAATTGAAAAACGACTTCCAATTTAAACGTGCCAGAGAGCAGTGAAGCTAGCAAGAATTAACGAACAAAAACAAAAATAATAATAATGATAAACTTGCCATCAATGGAAGTGGCGGAGCCGAATGCGCTACTTCCGGGAGACGGGGAATCCCTCGGCCGCAAGCAGGACTTCCTGGCTGAGACGCCGTCCTCCTCATCGTCATATAACGATTCACTCGGAGAAGAGTCCTTGGAGTCGTCGCCGAGGTCCTTGAGGAAGCTGAAGACTTGGTTGTCGAGCCCTAAATCGGGGTTGGCGGAGTCGGAGCTGGGCTTGGGATCTGGAGGGGTCTCGTAATCCTCGTCACGGTTGAAAATGTGAACGGATGTGATCTCCCGGTCGGCGAAGCTCACGCGGCGCGACCGCTTCCTCTTCATGGCCAGGGTTTCTTCATCGGTTTCGGTGTTGCAGTGGTCGTCGTGATCCTTGGAAGCCATTGAATCGGAGGAGCAAAGCAGGGAGGGCGGTAGATTCGAGACCAGGAATTGGCCAGGGTTTTGGATAGGAGATCGACACTGACAAGTGAGGAGTGAAGAGGACCAACAGTATCTGGAAGATGAGTGTGGTAGTTTTGTGCGGGAAAGAATTGAACTGATTTGAAATGGAAGCAATTTTGCCCCAATTTCTTGTTTGTTTGAATCTACGAAAATACCCCTCAGCACATAAAATTTGAAAAATTAATTACTCTGTATACTATTTACGGATATACTGTATATTTTTGGAAAATGTCCCATTTTGTTTTTTTTTTATCGAGAAAGAAAATTTTTTCATTACCAACAAGAATCTTTGAGTACAATGTTTCGAA
>JAYMTG010000692.1:0-11093 GCA_036897565.1 Pelargonium exstipulatum
ATATTGTCTAGTAATTCTTAATTTTTGCAAAAACAATGGAAACAAACACTAATTTGAGACGGAGGGAGTAAAAGTTACCGATTGCTTATAAAAAAAATTTACCACATAAACGTAATATAAATTGTTCGCTTAACCTTGGTAACTTTAACTCAACCGCAGTTAAAATCTCCTCTCTGTCTATATAAAGAAGCTTCCCGTCCCGCCACTTCATCAATTGGTTACTCCAGTTCAAAATTTTCATACCAAACAGCTTTCTCTCCAAATCTCATTTTCTCGGGAAACTTTTTGCAACAATGGTGAGTAAGGAAAATGTAGCTTGATTCTCTTCCATTTCAGTTCGCATTAGCTTAATTCTCTTCCATTTCAGTTTGCATTAGCTTGATTCTCTTCAATTTCATTTCGCATTTGCTTGATTCTCTTGTTCATGCTCCGGTTGAATTAGTGTAGAATTTCTTCAATCTCTCTTACTACATGCTCGATCGTCACAGGTTGTTGCACAGAAGGTGAAACAAGCAGAGATCACCGAGCAGGATTCACTTCTTCTGGTAATCAATTCTTAATTTCTCTTTTCTCGTTTCCAGTTAGCTTGTTCTGGTGCGATGTTATAAATGCACAACGATTTATCAGTTTCGAGTTCAGTTCACTGTGCCTTTTTCGTTTCTGAGATCTCGATTGTAATTTTGCATGAGCAGTTTACGGTCAATCGCTGTGATCTGGTGCTTTGTTATGGATTTGAGTTCATTTATGATATTTGTTACTCGTTAGCGACGAATTTGCCTGATCAGTCGTTACAGAATGCTTTTCTGTTTAGCTGCATCTCAAAATCCAAAGGATCTGGAATACAAGTTTATTGGTGAATTTTGTGTAATTTCTGGAGGATTTAGATTTGGACTTGAAGCGCGTTAGATTTTCAGAACGATGTTTATGAACTTACTTGCTTAACTTGCTTGCGCACTGGTCAATTAGTTATGATCTAGTTTGTTCATACGTTGAAAATTTCTGATTAGCTGTGTCATGTTTCTGGACTTTTGAGTGCACTTGATGAAGATTATGATTAACTAACATGAACAGTTCAGTGTTCTCTACTTTTGATTCTGTGATTGTTTCTTCATTAACAGATGCAACATATCTTGTGTGTGCTCTATGTTAATTTTGGCCAAAAAATGACTCTAGATTTGTATTTTCAACATGATCTTGTTAGATCTAAGAGCTCTTAGCTCCTAGGACTGTAACAGTGAAAGTTTTGGTCATTTTATCTACTAGATCCTAGATCTAGTTATTTCTAATTTTTTTGCTTTGATTTCCACTTTACTTTGAGGCTGATTTGCTTTATTTGATCAGTTACCTTTAACTGGCCAGGAATTTGCTTAGTTATTTCAAATCTGTGCTTTAATTTACCTTTGTTTTGAGACTGATTTACTTAATTTGATCAATTACCTTAAACAGACTAGGAACTTGCTTCGGATTGCCATATTCAATATCAGTTACATCAGAGGCCTCTTTCCAGAAAAGTATTTCAATGATAAATCTGTTCCAGCCTTGGGTAAACTTGAATATATTTGTATTACTACCATATCTTCTTTCCATTCTGAACGGCACTGAAATATCACTTACTAATACCTTTGAACAGAAATGAAGATCAAGAAGCTGATGCCTATGGATGCTGAGTCACGGAGACTGATTGATTGGATGGAGAAAGGCATGTCCTCTCCATTGTTCTCGATGCTCACAGTTTAGCTTTATCTTTTTTGAAATCATACTGTTATTACATTTTAATGTACCATTAAATTGTTTCTTTGGCTATTGGCTGCAGGCGTGTATGATGCATTGCAGAAAAAGTACCTGAAAACCCTTCTATTCTGCATTTGTGAGGCAATAGATGGGCCAATGATCGAGGAATATGCATGTAAGCACTGTATATCTCTTGAAATAAAAATTGTGCGATAACCTAATCATATAATTACAACTGAGCACCTTGAAAAAGAGGAGACATCAGACTTTGTGGATTTATTAATTCATGTATGTTTGCATTTCACATTTCACCCATCTAAATGTTGTATCATCTGTGACTGAGCTTGATAAATCACACACTGTATATTTATGGATTCCTATTGTTGGTTTATTTGAGTAACTGATCATATCTCAGCACATAAAGTGGGACAATGATTGGTTACTTGAATTACTGGGAACTTTTGATGCTTGTGCAGGATTCAAGTGGCATACTGTGGATAACCTTATTTCATGTTGTTGATTTGTTTTGATGTTATATTTGTATAGAGTTTTTTTTGTTCACATGTTCAAAGGGTTTATTGTGTTGCAGTTTCTTTCTGCTACTCAAATTCTGATAGCCAAGAGGTTTCAATGAACATCAGTCGCACTGGAAGCAGGAAGCACGGAGGAATGTTCAAGTACAACTCCACTGCAGAAGTTACTCCCGGTCAAATGAAGTAAATTTCTATTATAGCCTCTCCAACATTAATTTTCTTGTCATCCCTGTTTTCTCTTGACAATATGATGCTTGGCAGGAGTTCTGCATGTAAAATGATCCGTACACTGGTTCAGTTAATGAGAACACTGGATAGGATGCCTGAGGAGGTATATTGATTATTAAGCTGATTGTTAATTTGTCTACATAAGGATTCATATGTATTTGTACAAGTTGTTGAATCAGCTATAAGCGTGTGCTATGTGAATGATATATATTTGTATTTTGTTTCAGCGTACTATAATTATGAAACTCCTCTACTATGATGACGTGACGGTGCGTTAACTGCTCTACTATTATTTTCTGCTTGGCAATGACTATGCCTCTTGTTTTTTGAAAAATAAATAAATATTAACAAAGTATAGTTAAGAAAAGACAAACACAGAGCATAATTTGTACATATATACAAATCAGTTGCATCTGAACATAATTATTCACTATCCCAATCCTTCTGAATCCTTTGCATGCTAGTCAGTGAAACAGTTAGCGAATCATTTGTTTTTAAGCAAACTATATATGAGAGGTAAGGAATTGTAGTAACACATTATTGACCTTTGCAGCCAGGAGACTACGAGCCACCGTTCTTTAGAGGTTGTACTGAGAAAGAAGCTCACAATTCATGGACAAAAAGTCCTCTGAAAATGGAGGTTGGAAATGTGAACAGCAAGCATTTTGTACTAGCTCTCAGGGTAAGGATTATTACAATTGGTTAAAATTCGAACTGTAGTTCAAATATCGGATCCAATTTGTGATACTGGTAATTTTGCACAGGTAAAGAGTGTGCTTGATCCTTGTGAGGATGAAAAAGACGACATGCAAGATAATGAAGTGAGCTTGGGAGCTGATTCTGATCAGAAAGAAGAGGATTCTGAATCTGACACTGACAGTGAGGTCAATTTCTGACATTATTGCCTGATTTCATTTGCCTTTCACGGCTTCAGCTGTAGCTTTAATCATAAACATTGTTGTCAGAGCAAATTGAATTACATAAAGAGCTTGTTAACCTGTCATTTCAGGTTGATGAAGATCAATACATAATGGCTCCAACAGGTACATTAAGTCAATAATGCTCGTCTGTTTGACTCTTAACTTATCAGATTTCCCAGCTGCTTATGCTTATTTTTATCTGATACAATTTTGTTTGTCTTCTCTCTTGAAAGATAAACAACCACCACAAGAAGATAATGGCATGGTTGAAGAAGGTAAAGGGACAGCTCTTCAATGATTAGCTCACATTGTTCTTTTTTTGCTGTAAATTCCTTCTATTCTGAACCAATCACTGGACTAGCACTAATTATCTGTTGTGATCTATAGATAATACTCAGGATCCAGAGGAAGATGAACAACAATTGGCCTGCGTAAAAGACTGGATCAGCTCTCGCCATCTTGATACCGTTGAACTTACTGATATTCTGTCAAGTTTTACAGACATCTCCGTGGTACAAAAAATTCTTCTTCTTATGATTTCTAGTAGCTAACTTGTAGCACATGTGGTATCTATTCCAATTTCTCACGGTTTGAATTGATACTAATGCAGGCTCTGGCTGAAGGTAAAAAAAATGGAGGCTGTGTGTTAATTCCTTTCTAGAGCGTATTCAAGGGGAGGCCAAGAAGAACTGTATTTAGTTTTGTTTTCATGACATATTTCTCTATCTGTTTGTTTGTTTTTAAAACTTGTTGCAGATATTGTGGACAAGCTTGTTAAGGAATGCTTTCTGGTAAAATGTGGAAGAGACACTTACACCATAAACAAGCAAAAGGTTGGTGGGTTTTGGGTTTTCCTCATTATTATTAGCTTTTCAAATTCATATGCATCTTCTGGTTGGCTCATGCTGCTATTTTGCTTTGCAACAAATCTGCAACACCAGAGCGCTGACTATGAATTCAACAACTATGTGAAAGAAGAGGCAGATTGCCAAATAGATCCCATTGCCGGAAAAACTCCTCCGCTCCAAGATCGGTTGTACATGAAGGTGAGTGATCATTCAACAAAGTTTTCCGTGCATGTGAGGTCTGTAGATATAAATCGATTTCTGATTTCAATCATTATGCGCTTGGTCCTTATTTGACGTCCTCTCTCATCAACCCTTTTAATTCCCTTCTTTGCCAAAGATCTAAGATATTATCTTCTCAGCATCTTGAACATTTTAAATCGAACAAAAAAACAACGAACAAAAAACACATTCCTGCATCACTTGATCCTTAAATTATATCATGTATCTGTAGTTGTTTACTTCTCTTGTGAAGTCTCGAACGGCACATTCTGATCCTATTCTTCTTATTTCAGGCTCTGTATCATGCTCTTCCAATGAATTACGTGACTGCCTCAAAATTGCTCAGCAAGCTTGGAGGAGAAGCCAACCTGCCAGCTGTGCGCAGAATAATTGCTAAAATGACTCAAGATGGTTTTCTTGAACCCACAACCAACCGAAGGCTAGGTGTGTGCACATCTGAATTAAAAACCTATTCTTCAAGATCCGATCTTATGTACAACATAGGAACATTTAATTTATATGTGATATTGATGCAGGCAAGCGTGTTGTTCACTCTGATCTGACTGAGAACAAACTGAAGGAACTCAAGCAAGCCTTTGGCAACAACTCTATGGTAATCTCTCAGATCCTTATCATGTTTCATAGCAGCACATTAAGGTAGCGTTTGGATAAATTTTATGAAATGTAAATGGAATCAAGGATGGGATTGGGAACGAGATTCCCATTTCGACACCTTTCATGTGAACAAATAAATGCCTAATCCAAACATGATAAATGGGAATCTGATATCCATTCTCATTCTTGATTCCCAAAGCTGAACCAAAATTCTAATCCAAACACTACCTTAATATACTTTTAACAGATATTTGACACTGATCTTCAATTGACCAGGAGATAGATACTCAAGAGCTGCATGACGATTCCAACCCAATTGGTACCTTCATATTGGGCAACTCGTGTATATTTTTTTTTCATTCATTATGTGCAACAATGAAACTACAAGTTCTTTCAATTTTCAGGAAGTAACATCAAGGACATGTCAACATGCGGTGCTCTCCACTCCATTGGATCAGACCTCACGCGCATGAGGGGACGATCTGACGTGCTCCAAGACAACTCTGTCAGGACTCAGCAGACCAATTCAAAGACAAAGGACCAAGGAAACACTCCCACAAGCAGAGTCGCGGTTAGATTATGCGGCATTTTCGTGTAATTTTACAGTTTCAAGGTGTGACTGATCAGTGATCACTAGCTAACAAGTACGTGTGTGTGTGTACTCTTGGTTTTCTGCAGCCAGTAGCTTCGCGAGAGAGCTTCGTGCTGGGGAAGGAAAATTGCAGATCAAATGGGAGCAACAATGCAAATGGCTCTGATATGGTGGATATGGTCATCTGCAGCGGATCCTCCCAGGACAAGCGGTCCAGGAAAACAAGCACTGTAAGTATCAAACCATTCTTCACATATGCTATATTACAATTTATAACTCGGAAAAATGACCTTGTTTATTACCAGTCTTTATGGTTCGAGGCTAGTTGTACAAAAAATGCGCACTGGAGCAATTGAGACAGTTCAAATTGTGTGTAGTGATTCCTTACAATTCTAAGATGATATTTTTGTTATAAATTTTATCGAGGCTTTTGTGGTTCGAGTCATAAAATTAACTGCTAGCTAGTTCAACAAAACCATGCACTAATATTACTTGCTGACAACTTTTTATTTTTATTTTTGTTTTTTGCAGGTGAAGGAGCCTATCCTCCAGTACTTCACTAAGCGCCACAAATCAACTCTCTGAAAAGAATTGTGGTAATTTTCCCGTATTGTTGTCTTTTGGTTTGTTTGTGATGAATGACCTAAAACGTTATAATTTCCACTACATATATTAAAAAAAAAAAACACTCATGTTCTAGGAATGCCTTTAGAGTTTTGACCCTTTGACCTTCACATTATGCACACACACACACAAAAAAGAGAGTAGTGCATGTGGCATCAAGACATGTTGAACCAAGTGGTTAATAACACTTTGAATTCCCTCTGAGGTCTCGAGTTCGTTTCGAGGTTCTCTAGTTCAATTAAAGTGAAGGTGTAGAGGAGGTTTGGAGGTTCTCTAGTTCAATTATAGTGAATTTTTGTACAAGGCTCTGTTGTGTACACGGTCTCGTTTGTTATACAAGGCTCTGTTGTGTTCATGGGTCTCGTTTGTTATTATTACTCTCCTTAAATCGTTTGTGTACAAGGCTCTGTTGACTAGTAATTACCATCAGTAACAAAAACACAAGTCTGCTTGAACAATATTGACTAGACAAACCTAAACAAAAATTAATTAGTTTGTAGATGTCATGTTTGATTTAAGATATAAATTTGTCAGCATAAAGTATTTTGCTGCATGTCATTTTTGTAATCAGTAATTGTTTTACAATTCTTTTCTTTAACTTAAATTCTTATTACTATTGAAAAAAAAAATGAAACTCGCAATATGGAAAGAAATAATGATAGATGGTAAAGATAAAAAGGCGGGAATATAAATAAAACTCCATAACATATTATAGGAAATAAAACAAAGTCAAACTATACATTTATGATCAGTCAAAGCCCAAAAATGGTTCTATTAATATTTTCAACCATCTATTTGTTTGTAACTGTATCTGAATTATATTTCATTATTTCATTTTAATTTGGTCTCTACCTATCCAATTTGATATTTAAACTATGTTATATTATATTTCAAATTTATCGAATTCCTTTGTTACCATCAAATTAGGTTGATGTGCATTTTTTTGAAACTTTTTTTGAAGTGACGACCACGTGACATTTAAATGAGCTAAATTTATTGATTAGACAAATTTAGAACAAAATTGTATATTTGATAAGGAACATGACTGCCATATCAACTTTGTTTAATTTTTTGCCTTCAGCTAATTTTGTTCCAAATTAGTCGCGTTCGTAAAACTGATTCACTCAAGCGCCACATGATTGTCATGTAACGATAATAAAATATAATTAATTTGGTCGCACCATTATAGATGGTACTAGTCCAAAACAAAACAGCATAAAAAATCAAATTGAATACCTATTCCGGAAGTTGTAACAAGAAGCATGAATACTGAATGACCAAATTACAACATTTTCCAAAACTTAATTATTTTGCAATAATTGACAAGCAAGAATCATTATCCTAATCTCTGTCATGAATATTAATTAACAGCAGCCATTACTCTAAACCAATTTAACTGCATACCATAAACCAATTTGTCAAATTAATTAATACCTTCCATACTTTTCATTATTCTCCCTACAGTATCTCCCTATAATTCATTTTGACTATTTTTCCTTAAAATTAAGTATTAACAGTAACGATTCTCATAGATACATCTAAATTTTCACATCTATAAAATGGAACCAATTCTTCAAGTCAAACTCAGCCAAAATCACCATTTCTTGCATTACAATCTAATGCTTTTCTGTAATTCTCAAAAATGGTATTTTCAAAAACACATTGATTTTCTACGTATCAAGTCCTAGGAAGCTTCACTAATATATCATTTTTTTTGCAGGAACTTTTCTATACAGTTTTGGTTATGTGTATTTTCAGCTCAGTAATGAGTGCAATCACTAAAGCAAGGGACTGCAATATTGAGTCACTATCAAATGCTTTTTCTGTGATGAAATATGGAGCTGTTGGGGATGGAAAAACAGATGATTCACAAGTAAGAGAGTCTCGTCTAGGACTAACAATTTGGATTCCAATCCCCGGTCATCCGATTAAAACCGATTCGACTAGTTCGCATGAATTTGCACATTTTACACTACAATCTAAAATCCAAACTCGAACAAATCTAGAATTGGTCAAGACATAAAGAAAATGAATTTGAGCATATGCTCCCACAAATTTAATTTTAGTGTTTATGAGTCAAGTTTTAGCCACTATTGGAGCTTGAATTTCATTTTTGTTCACTGTATTTTGATTCAAAAAAAACTATGTGATAATAATATTCGTTTTGTTTCTATATGCAAAGGCTTTTTTGAAGGCTTGGGCTGATGTTTGTGCTGCTTCTAATAAGCCGATCCTATACGTACCTTCAGGAAAAACATTCTTATTGAAGGAAGCCACATTTCAAGGTCCTTGCATGGCTTCCTCCATTTACGCTCTGGTAAGTATCGGTGATTTCTATAAAATTGTTATAACTTCTATATGTTGCGCTGCTACAGATGCAAAATGTGAGGTATAACAAGATGTGAACGCATCAAAACATAATACACATGATATTTTCATAATGCTCTAACAAAGTCTACAATATCATGCAATGGACTGACCATTGTAGATGATTAAGATACAAACTATGTTTTTAATTTGTAATCTCTTGGCATAAATATTTGTTGAGTACAAGAAAAAAGTTTTTATAGGTTCATGGGACTATTGTTGCGCCTGAATACAGCAAAGCATTGTTTGGGGATGGCAAAGCACGGTGGCTCACCTTCGCAGGCGTTGACGGTCTTAGCGTGACAGGAAAAGGAAGAATTGACGGTAAAGGATCAGGTTGGTGGAGTAGGGCTGAAGAAATTAGTGATAGACCTATTGTAAGTACTATACCTTACTTTTATTTATTGCTAAATGCTAATTTTAGACTATACATATACTATATCTTGTAGAGCTAACAATTCGTGAGTGTCGTGTTGAAATTTGACTGTGCTATACGAGCTAAGACGTATACATGACAAAAATAAGACACAGGCAGTGTTTTTTGACATGACTTAACGTGTTATGTCCTTCAATTTCCAACACACATGGCATGACACGGCCCAAAATGAATAAAGAACATACATAAGCAATAACAAGCTTATTTTGTATCTGTGTTTTGAGACACGAATTGTGAGCTCTAGCTTGAATAGAAGAGAGATTGTTGTTTAAGCAGCAAACATATATAAGCACAAAAACTTATCCGCTTTGTGTGAGTTTTGAGACACGAATTATGAGCTCTAGCTTGAACAGAAGAGAGATTATAGTTTAAGCAACACAAAATAAAATCTAATTTCTAATATCTTACAAAATTTCCAGTTATTTATCATATATTTCTATTTATTTTAGTGAAAGTTGCTTGTGTTTATTATCATAACTATCACTAAAAAGTTTATGTATAGGCTCTGTCGTTCTCGCAATGCAACAACCTTGTAATAGATGGATTGACACATATAAATAGCCCGAGCGTTCATGTCCATGTCTATAACTCTACCGGCATATCTATCTCTAACATGTACATATATTCTCCTGAAGAGAGCCCCAACACTGATGGCATAGATGTTGGTAACTCCACAAATGTTCAGATCAGTCGCAACACTATTTCAACTGGTAATAAATTTCTCTATATATACTCAAATGTTGTATACAAGTACAAGTTGAAAATATGTCTATGTTTCTTGATGCAATTTCAGGTGATGATTGCGTTGCAATCACCGGATCTACATATAATGTCAGCATAAGTGAAATTAATTGTGGACCGGGACATGGAATAAGGTTTATTACAGCTTCCGAACCAAAATTTATCTCTCTTTTCTGTATTCTATAAGCAAAACATATGTTTTGTGTGCACTAAAAAAATCGCTTCTCATTCCAAAACTTCTAATCCAAACGCTACCTAAATGTGTGTTTTGCGGATGTATTCAGTATTGGAAGTCTGGGGAAAAAAGGACAGACAGACAGAGTGGAGGAAGTGCACGTGAGAAACAGTGTCTTCCGAGGAACTACAAATGGAGCAAGAATCAAAACTTGGCAGGCAAATAATTTACAAAATAAATTCAAGTTTTCGATTTTTTTTTATCAGTATATACTGTGAAATTAACAGTTGTGTACTTGTTAGTACATTGTTTCAGGGTGGTTCTGGTTACGCTAGAAAGATCTCGTTCGAGCAAATTACTCTCGTGGCAGCTAAGAATCCGATCATAATCAATCAGTTCTATTGTAATAAGGCTCACGATTGCAAGAACCAAGTAAGATTGTCCGTTTTTCACCCAGTTTTGTTAAAATGTGTAGTGGACTAATTTTACGATGCATGAAAATTTCAGACATCTGCAGTTAAAGTAAGTGATGTTACTTACAAGTCAATTCGCGGGACAATGATTGACGACGAGGCCATTGTGCTTGACTGTAGTGAGACCGTTGGTTGCACGAACCTTGTCTTCGAGGATATCGATATTGTTCCTGCGAGTAAAGACGAGTCAGCTGAAGTACATTGTTTAAATGCCCATGGAAGCACTGATGGTAACGTAGTTCCTGCACTTTGTTGTTTAGAACCGTAGCTTAATTTTATATGGATTCTACAATCTTGAGTAGATCTGTAGGTTCATTTTTTGTAAGGATTGGTTCCTAAGTCCTAGTGACATGTAGGCCTCATAGTGTAAAGTTATATGAAACTATTGTTAAGAATAAATTAGAGTTCGGCTGTACCCGTAATTCTATCTCCAACTTATTATTTTTGGTTTATACCATAGGGTTCCTGAGCGGGCTCGCACATTGGCGGTTAACATCTTTAAACCGTTTTAACACACCCAGACTAATCCTCATTCGAAGTTTGTTCACAGTTAAAGTCTTCACCTCTCCCCATGGGTGTGTTGAGCAGGGA
>JAYMTG010000693.1:0-11093 GCA_036897565.1 Pelargonium exstipulatum
TAAAACTTAAATAGTGTAGCACGGTCTTTCTCAATTCTCATTGTGACTTTCAGGTGTCTGAGAAGAAGGCAAAAGCATGGTGTGCCTCGAAGGGGAATATCCCTTATTTTGAAACTTCTGCAAAAGAAGGCTTCAACGTTGATGCTGCTTTCCAATGTATAGCCAAAAATGCTCTAAAAAATGAACCCGAGGAAGAAGTGTAAGTTTTCCATAAAAATGATCACACTCTTCTTAAATAAGTAGCTGTTAAGAGAGATCGTGCTAATTTGTAGAACTCGTGTTTGTTGATGAAGGTACCTTCCTGATAACATTGACGTCGGGGGAGGACAGCAGCAAAGATCTTCGGGTTGCGAATGTTAGACAACCTATTGCTTGGATTCTTTTGTTTTTATGGGAGAAATGGAAGCAGGAAAGTGTTGTTTTCTATCCATTCACTACATTAATAATTTGGGAAGGTTGTCAGATTCTTCATGTATATTGTTCACAAAGTGCTTAGGGAATGAAAATTTGATGAACATCTTTTTTTTCTTCTTCTTCTTCCTCTGATCCTTCTCTGCAACCTGAAAGCTTTGTTTGTATCTATGATAATTTGCTTTGTTGTTCATTAATTTGATGTATTTTTTTCTTCTCTTTATGTCTGTGTTTTGTCATGCAAGGATTCTGGTAGAAAAATTGTATGAAACAACATAAAATGTTGAGAATTTACCATAAATTTGGCATCAACCTTGAATTTCTTATTGTTTTGCACAAGGATCTTCTTGCTTGCAAAAATGGTACATAATGCCAAAAATTTCAAAATTGATTGCATCAAGCTCTCAATACAAATTCATGATTTCATTGCTCTTGAAGAAAATTTATCCTACTAAAAAGAAGATGAATCTTCACCAATACTTATACAACAAAAATTATATTTATGAATACAATACTAATTCAATGCCTATGATGCCTGTAACAAAAAGAAAAAAAAAAAGGAAAAGGAACCCTCTTGTGCAGGCCAAACAATGCTACAAGATAAAAACTTTTGGACTGTAAAGATATTACAAGAGGAATGCTATCGAAAGGTTAGTCTCTACTACGGTATAGGTAGCCGGATAGAGCTCGATCCTTTCCTCCGCCTACGTCGCTTCTGTCGAATTCGCCAAAAGCTCCACAATAGGAAAAGCCCTAAGAAGCAGCAAATAATTCACTTATCAAATGGTATAACATCGTAAAGTTTTTGCCAGTTCAGAAAATTAAGAAGCAATGTTCACTAACCAGCGAATGCAACTACTGCAGGTACGAGCCAATGACTAGGAACTAGCACAGGCGCATCAAGCTGTAAGAAGGAATGTGGCAGAGATCTCAGCATTTTGTACAAAAACCAATAGGAAGGAAATAATTCGTTTGTTAAGTTCTTGTTTCTCACCTCATCTCTGTAGAGCAGACTGAAGTACTTGTTCCCTAAAGAATCATCTCTAACTTTCTCAGCGAACTTAGAATGCTTATGACTAGAATTGTCAACTGTGGAATTTAAACCACGACCCAAATCAATAATAGGGTAGCCTGGCAATTTTCTGCTCCTTCCCCTCGAATCTAAACTGTAACCCTTGGTCCCCCAGACTTCAAATCTGGAGTCACTCCGGCAGATCAGTTCCTTCCCCATAACAGCAGAGTATGCAGAGAAGTTAACATCAGTTCTGCGAGAGGGCAACTGATTATCATCTTCATACAATGGCGCAACTTGTTTAACTGAATCCGAAAAAAGCACTGGATCCCTAATGTTCCTGCTGGTGAAATCTAATACTTTCTTCAGAAGCCAATAACAATTAGTGACCATATGGCTGCTGTCTAAACAATTGGAGTCTCCATATACAGCAATGCGACCTTCACCAACATTTAACAGGCCAAGAATGGGAGAGTCAGCCTGCATTTATTGATAGACAGCACAATTAATAGTGCACAATCCATTTGGGGAATATAAAAGTAATGTATGTTGGATGAGTTCTTTCCCATATGTGATCATGCAAATTACTGGGTTAAGGTAAACAAAAACTTGTCTAGGAGAGAGCAGAAATTTTGAAAATTTTATTTCACTCTTAAAGTATTTTTTATTTTCTCGCAGAAACGTAATAGAAGAAGCCTTCTTTGCTCACCTTGGTCATGCCAGATGTCAACAGCACATTTTGAGTGGCTCCACTCTCTGAGCTGTCCATGAAATGGAAGCTGTGCACATACCCACCTCCTGGAAACCTCACAATATCTGTTCCAGAAGCATATCGACTCTGCTCCCCATCAATAGAAAAATCACCATTTAGAATTTTATCTCCAAAAGCAATCCCAAAAGGGGCCAGAAGGTCATTCATTGCTGGTATATTTGCACCTCCAGTCACTGGAGTCCACCAACTTCGTGTATTATCATCAAAGAATCTCATCTTGACCATTGTCTCCACGTTATACCACTCAGCAAACACGGCTACACCCAGTCCAGTGTTAATCACATCATCTTTCAGCTTGTTAATCTCTTCTTCAAAATACTCATCTTCAAGATCTACCAATAGAAGTGTCCCATAATGCCGTGCATCAAAGCATGTCAGAGGAGAACCAAGAGTCTCAATATAATATCCAGCATCTCGTAACATGTTGAACATAATATGAAAGTTTGTATGCAGGTGATCTCCGTGCCAGTCAAGAATATCATTGCGAACATCCAAGGAGTCCCTAGGAATATAACCAGGAGGGTACTTAATGCTGTGAAATTGATCCCAGAGTATGCGTTTTGATCTTTCTGGGGTGGGGATCACTTTTATTTTCAATTGAAGAACACATGTGCTTCTTCGAGGGCCCTTCTCTCCTTGAGCAGGAGGGCTGTATACCTTAACAGTAACATTACCTTCGATCTCTCCAGAAAATAGTGCACCTTCTTCCTTAATTTGCATGTGTAATGCCAAATAACCAGTCCAAGGCCAGATGACTTCCGAATATTTGAAGTGAAGGCTCAGAATATTCCCTTCTTCGTGTGAAGGATGCCACGTTGGAGGACTTTCAACATACCCAACCACACCCATCCCATTTAGAATAGTAGAATTGAAGATAACAGGCATAGCACCAGCATAAAGTGGTTGACGACAGAAGGGCCAGGAGTAAGGGCAATCTGTATAATCGAGAACACTAGGGAAAATGCTTGCCCGAGGTTGGTAGTTCTTCAAGATTTCATATGATTCTAACCTGACAAGGAAGTGCAAACTTAGGCCTAATAACAAAAGTAATAGTATTATTTGAGAAAAGAAAAAATCTGGAAGAATATGTGCCAGGCCAGTACTTGAAAAACTTACAGATCAACCCTGCCTGCACCCTGCTCATACATATTAGGACCAGCAAGTTTGGATGCCCCCTCAACCAAAGCCTGTTTCATGCTTGCTGGATTCAAGATGTTCTTCCGATCATTCTCAGGGATGATACTAACAAGCAGGCAAACCACACCAGCAACCACAGGACTTGCCACACTAGTACCCGATAAACTCTTACAGCCTGTACTAATTTTGGATCCCATAATTTCCCGTCCATAAGCAACAACATCTGGTTTCACACGACCATACCTGTAGATAAGAATAAAACATGATTGAAAAATCTGCACATTTATCAACAACACAAAGCACTGAGATAATTTACAAGTCTGATCATGAAAGCAGCAATTTTATTCAGTTTTAATAAACAAGGCATTTCTGCAAGATTTATTCTATAAATAGTATATATGTAGATGGATTGCATTAAAAACAATGGTTAAAACAGAAATATCATTTATTGAACATTATAACATCTCAGAACTCAAGAGCTACATGAAGTAGCAGCAATTATAGTTCTTGAACCCTTGGGCCGTCAACCACATTTGTTTCTGATGCATGAATCGCCCAGATGGAATAAAGCTAGTTAGGCTGGATGAGAACTAAAAATCATCTGAATAGGAAAGAATCCTAAACAGAGAACAGCGCCTCTGAAATGCATAAATTAGGAGGAAAAAGTGTTGGAACATCAAACAAAATCTCAAACCCCTCTTCCGTGATTGGATTCTTTCATCTCTAATACCAGCAAGTGATTTAAGAACTTTAATGTGGCCCACGGCGCAGGGCTCCCATTGATGTGAGATCTAGGAAGGGTCAATTATGTGATTATAAAAGTAAAATAAAAATAAAACACAACCTATTCTTGAATTGTACCAGCACAGTATTTACAAAATATAATTCTGATTAGTAATTACATAATTAGAAGAACTATTAGAAACAAACTAATTGGGATTGAGGCTGTCAATTAGTTCACTGGAGTTGAAATTTGAAAGCCCTATTGCATTACTGAGCCTTGCAAATCACTTGTTTATTGCAGTTGTTTATTACGGGGTCAGAAAGGAAACTAGAATTATCTTTATACAAGGGCTAAATAGCAGCAATAGATGAGTATGAATGTATGATAAACAATGTGAATATGATGGTCAAGGTTGTTCAATGCAAGAGGAACCAAATTGCAGCAACTAAGTTTGCTTACTGGTTCCAGCCTTGCAAGTCCATGCCTGCTGTTGTTCTGGCTATAAAATGTAGTTTCAGGCAAGGCAAAACTTTAAAGTTCTCCAAGTGCATAACATCTATTTCTCTATACCCTAGGGAACAGGAACTAGTTCTATCTAGCAAGTTCATGTAAGTAAATTATCAAGGGACTCCTAAGAATCGAAAGATGTTGACCAACCTCTCTTCAGTGTACATGCTAGCAGCCAAAACCTTAATATAAATGACAGGGTTGCCCAATAATAATAAAATATAATTTTCTTGTTCATGGAGAGAGAGAGAGAGAGAGAGAGAGAGAGAGAGAGAGAGAGAGAGGATGCATTAACAACAAATAACAAGTAAATAACAACTTTCAGCCATATGAAACAAATGAAATAGATTACCCATGAGGAAGCTCCCAAGTACTCATGCCACGTGAGGAAAAAGAGGCTATGTGATCACTGTAGTCAATGCCACCAACACCAATAACATCACTTTGATCTGCTGGATTGTTTAGTGTACCATAAAGCGGTCCGTCATTACCAATTGCAGAAACCATGATGATATTATTTGCAGTTATTTCCCAGACCTGGTAAACAACAAGGCAATATGCTACTCAGTGAAAGGAAGGCCTAGTTATAATATTCAACACTCAACAAAAAATAATGAACTGTTTATTGACATGAGTAAGCAGCCTAATAAAATGAATTTATGTGATAAGCAAAAGTTTTGATATAGGTGAGATATTATGCCTTCCTCAAATGAAATAGTTAAGAGTGAAGGAATAATGTTGAATTCTAACAGGAAGAAACAATGTAGGATTTTTTGTTGCCGGACTTGGATTTATGATTGAAACAAGAAAATACACACTTTCTCGTTTTGCTCAAGAATGCTCACAAATCTCTATGATTTCATGTACTTTTTTATTCATGTTGTTTTTAATTTCTTGGGTGTATGTACCTCGTTCTTTTCTTGGGAGCTTTTTGAAAAGCAAATTGAACTTTCGTTGATAAAAAATAATATGTTTTTTGTTAGGATTTTGAATTGAAACAAGGGATCTAATACGACGATATATTGGGACTTGATCGGATTGGACATATCCACTATTTTACAAGTCGATCTTTTCACAAGAAAAATGTGATCGAATCTTTGTCGGATTTGATTTCATATGTGGGCACGTGTTCGACAAGTGTACAGATTGTGCCAAAGTAATATTGAGTTCTTGAAGAGCACGAGCATTGAATCCATAGGGGTTACGCTAGATTATGTGAGGGAATAACTAATGAACTCAAAGACACTTATTGAATTGAAATAAATTCTATAAGATATGAATTGTTTGAAGGGTGATAAACATGTAAAGTAAATGACAATAAAATAAAGATAGAGTATGTGCAATAATTCAAGTGATTGTCACAAGTGTAATGTGGTGGTTAAGAGACAAGATACAAAAGCGGTGTGGGTCGTTCAAACTAGTTTAGATTGTGGTGAATTAATCAAGTTAATATGTAAATGCTAATTCACTCAAAATGGTATGACACAAACTTCTCACTCGCAATGTTACACACTTGAACTGACCTTCTCGAGGCTAAGTCGCTACGCCCGAAGAAAGTTCAATGTTTAACAACACAAACCGAACTATGAGAATCGAATATGGAAACCCTAGAACATTGATGCAATGCAACCTCTAGACCTTCAAGCCTTATGATTTCAATACATAAGTTCAAGGTTTGTTCTCAAACAATTGCAAAATCTCTACCATCAATGGTGGATTTCACAAATCAACACCTAAAATCAATTCTAATTCGAAAAAATACCCAAGAACAATTGCTCATAAACAATCACATTAATTCAACCAACAATTACCATTTCTAGCGCTCACAATCCACACACAAAAGATTTAACTAGACATGGATGAAGAGAAATCAAATACACAAGCAAATTAACTCATAAACATCTTTCTCATTCCAAATTTATGATAAATCTCAAATTTTGAGGCACAAAGTAGAGAGTTAGAGAATTACAAGGAATAAATGGCTTTAATTGCTTCTTCAAGTTTCAATCTTCTTCTCTAAACTCTCGAGACTCCGTCTTTACCTTCTTTCTCTATCTCTCTCTCTCTAGAACCTAACCTTAACAAACGAGACTTAAAAAGTATCCCAAAACACTCATAATCACCCATTTTAAAAGACGAAACCCTAAACTATATATAATCTTGGTATAATAAAAAAAGTGTTAAAAACTTGTTACAAAGCCACATTCGGGGCTGTGTAAGTGCAAAGTCACGACTTTGCATTCATCAAAGTGTTACACAGTCGCGGATTTGTTCTTGATCTATCTTCAAATAGACTTTTGACTTTCTAAACGATATTGAAATCATGCGGTTAACCACTCGTTGCAAAGCTTGATAAGTCATCTACAACTCTTGTGAAGACTTCAACTTCTCTCAGAATCATTTAAGCTGCGAAATTATTGATTTACACTCACCAGAGGTCGGCCAAAACAGCGCGTGCTCTGCCTCCAATTTCATTGCTTTTTCGCATTAAACTCAAACTTGTCCAATTCAGCTCGAAAATGACTAAGGCTTGCAAAAACGAATAAAACGAAACATAACTCAGGCGAATAATGATAAAATATCCGAGATAAATGCACTAAATAATATACAAATATCCTAGAAGATCTAATGTTCTTACGTTGGACTAGTCTATTGATGGTCAGCAAAGCAGGGCCCGTTTTGACAAGTCTAGTCTTAAAGGTGTCTGTATCGAGGTAGTTGCGTTGCGTAGGTGAGAGTCTGTGTATGCTATTGGTATTCGTTGTCTAGAGTTCCCCGGAAAGTGGTCGGAATCTGGTGGCCGGCATCGGCATGGATGAAGAGTACGACGTGATAGTGCTTGGTACGGGTCTCAAAGAGTGTATCCTCATTGGCCTTCTCTCCGTCGACGGCCTCAAGGTCTCACTTTTCTTCTCTTCTTTCTTGTGATTGCTTCTCTAATTAACCCTAATATTTGCTTTATTTTGTTTCAAACATTTCTTGTTGTGTGGCTTGGCTAGTTGAGCTTTCATTTCAGACAAAATGATATCAATCTGTTGACTTTGAGTTCTCAATTTGGTAAATTTGCAGTTTGATGCTGTTTAGTTCCACTCACCAAAATGATATCAATCTGTTCAGTGCTACTTGAAAAACAAGTTTGATGGGTTGATTTAGACTGATTTTCTCGTCATTGGTCAAGTCTTACTACACTAATTTTCTTGAATCTCTATTGAGTTTTTGTAATAGTTTATGATCTGTGTGCCGTGAGAGCCAGGTCCTGCATATGGATAGAAATGACTATTATGGAGGGGAATCTACTTCACTCAATCTTGTTCAGGTTTAATCATGCATAGTTTCATTCAATTCATGGATATAGCGAAATATTTGATAATTTTTAATGGTTTTACCGCATTCTATATTACTTACAGCTTTGGAAGAGATTTAGGGGAGATGATAAGCCCCCGGCATATCTGAGTTCTAGTAGAGATTACAATGTGGATATGATCCCTAAGGTATCTTTCTCTTGCTTAGTTTTCTTTTTCTACTAACTGATCTGCCATCTCCGTTTTAAAATTTTAACACATTTTCTGATATGTGAGCTTGATGATCATTGTTTGGCTAGTTTATGATGGCGAATGGCACTCTTGTACGTGTTCTCATCCACACAGATGTAACAAAGTATTTACTCTTCAAAGCTGTCGATGGAAGCTTTGTCTATAACGGAGGAATGGTATACGTTTTATTCAAATGTCGATGGTTGTCTTTGTTTAGAATATGTAAATATACTCATTCTTCTGGTACATGAATCTCCACATTAATATTAGGTGCACAAAGTGCCAGCAAATGACATAGAGGCTCTCAAATCCCCTCTTCTGGGTTTATTTGAGAAACGCCGTGCGCGCAAATTCTTCTTATATGTTCAGGATTACGACGAAAGTGATCCCAAATCGCACGACGGGATGGACTTGACTCGATTCACTACTAAAGAACTGTTTGCGTATGCTCTTGCCTGTTTCATTTGTTCTTCTGTTTTGTTATGCTTAAACTGCAAGTCCTGTTTTGGTCTTCTTTTGCATGAAATGGGAATTAAGGTAGTGTTTGAAATTTAAGTTTTGCTCAGAAATGAGGATCAAGAATCAGAATAGGAACAAAATTCTAATTCATCAGGTTTTTGTATTAGAACTTTTTTTTTTCATGAGAATATAAGGAATGAGCTATTGATCACCAATTGGTTTGACATTTTTTTAACTTAAGCTTGAATTGGTGGCACTAACTTTCAACTTTCGAACAATTTTATCTGTTTTTTTAACCGTCTTGCATAATTTTGTTATTCAAATATGTATGTAGTGTTTGGATTAGAAATTTTGTTCAGGAATGCAAATCAAGAATCGGAATGAGATGATATTCCTATTCATCATGTTTGTATTAAGAGCATTTTCATTCACTCTTTTTTTTCTATAAACACTATCATTTTCTTGAGCACTGCAAATAACAATGGTGTAACAAGACGACAATAACTTAGTCCCACATGTATTTCTGGCAGAAAATATGGTCTTGACGATAACACTATTGACTGTATTGGTCATGCGTTGGCACTCCATAGAGATGACCGTTACCTGAATGAACCCGCACTCGATACTGTGAAAAGAATAAAGGTGAACATCGGTTGTCGTTTATAGTTTGTCAACTTCATCACTGATTTGAGTTATAGTACAATATTAATTTTTGTAGCTCATTTTGTTTCTCCCAACTATATAATAGCTCTACGTAGAGTCTATCGCACGTTTTCAAGGTGGATCGCCGTACATTTACCCTTTGTATGGATTAGCAGAGCTCCCACAGGTGCCTTATCCTCTCTGGTAGTGTTTGAGTGAAATTTTTCGAAATGAAGAGTGACAATGAGAATGAGATTTATTTCAGCGTCATTTTCTTGATTTGACATTTTTATTTATTTTTCACTCATCAGGCATTTGCACGACTCAGTGCTGTTTATGGTGGAACATACATGTTGGACAAACCTGAGTGCAAGGTTCTTATTTTCTCATATTCGACACCTTCTTCTACTTTTCCTTATCGTTTGTCTACGAAAGAAAAATCATTTTATAGATTTTAGAAGCGGCGTTAACATGGTCTGATCTTGATTAATTGCCAGGTAGAGTTTGACGAGGAAGGTAAAGTAGTCGGTGTGACTTCAGAAGGAGAAACTGCTAGGTGCAAGAAGGTTGTTTGTGATCCATCCTACTTGCGTAACAAGGTAACGGTTCTACCTAACATTGATTTTTACTTTGTTCCGGCCTTCATGAGATTGTGCTCTTGAGAATATGTCATTTATGCCATGTAGCATTTGGATATCTTGGAATGGAAATGGGAATGAGATGAGTAGTGTTGTTATCAAACCTAATTGTCTTGTGAATGATTCGATCAAAGCGAGAAGTGGGAGTTATTTAATACTAACCGTCTTTATTTTTATGGTAAATTGTAAATGTGTATCTCATACTTAAGTTTTTTTTTTTCAATGACAATTGTATCGGCTTAGCTTGAGACAGCAAACGTATAGGTTGAAATTTCCTGTATATGAATCGTAGGTATCTGTCGACGAAATCATGCATCCAATGGATTATGACGAAACTGTGTTACTAGTGTTCTAGAAGTAATTTTCAAGGCGAATAATGACCAAAGCTAACGTATCAGCTGGAAGTAGAAACGAGATTCCGGAGCAGCATAGATCTATCGTTTTTTAAAATACAGATTGAAAACGGTCCTTTTCAGGACCACCTAATGAATTTCTTCGCAACTTGAGATTTTACACGGTTGATGTAGCAAAAAATAGTGATCATTTGATTGCTGAATATGCAATCTACATACGTGTGTGTTTTGCTGAAATAATATCGCAAAACTGACCCCAATTTTGAATATTTCGTATCAGCCAAGTTAACAACTCAAGTACTGATATTAACGCTGCAAAAATACGTGAAAATTATGAAGTTGAAGTTCCTTCGTAGAATAAAAAGTATTTTGCCAACGAGTAAAGCATCATGAATCCATCATCATCGTTATGGTTTTATTATCGCTAATAAAAAGAAATATGCTCAAGTTTTGATTAGTCGAACGCAGCTCCGAGCTTTCATTAAGAGAACTTTTTATTTTGGTAAATAGATAGAAATTGAAATACTTTCAAAGCGTCATGTAAATTCGAATCGAAACAATATTCAAATTATTCAATATTCAATCAATTGAATTTTACTCGAGTCTTAGATCTGATAGATCTCAGTATTTATGTTACGTTACCCAGCCTGTTCAAAATGTGAGATGTCAAAAATATCCATTTCTGATTGATTGAAAACGTTTAACAAAATTGACTACCTACTTCAATTTTCGCTTACATAAATTGTCACATACTAGTCTCGTGCTTTATTAAAGAAGAAGGAATGAATTTTTTTGGGTAATTTTTAATTATTACGGTACATTTTACATTGAAATAAATACGTACATAATACTGAATATGTAAGCACGTAAGCAGAAGCACTAATAGAATTAGAATTACGAGTAAG